>JAJOOR010029864.1:0-23755 GCA_036250505.1 Solanum acaule | reverse complement strand
AAAAAAAAAAAAAAAAAAAAAATAAAAAAAAAAATAAAAAAATAATAATAATAATAATAATGATGATGATGATAAGGGCAACATATTAAACTAAGCAAAACAAAACAAAATCTAAAACTCAAAAACTAGGACTTACTAGAGAAGAGAAAATTATAATTTTAAGCAAAAGGGAAAATCATCACTCTTAGAGAATTTCAACAATGGTAATACCGAGATCATTCCAAAATATTTGCAATTGAATTAGAAACAAGATAAAGAATTAGACTAAATTATCCTACATGAAAAGATAAGATCACTACGAGATTCAAAAACCATTAGTTGGTACGGTAATATCAAAACACATTAAACAATTAACTTAGATGGTCAGAGATAGCATGTATCATTAAGAAGGACTCATGCTCCAGAATTTTTTTCAAACTTAGTAATAAATCAACATTAACTTAACAAATGTGGAGAAGTGCACAAGTCACATACAGAGGTTAAAACAATTCAAACCTCAATTCTAGAGATTTAAAAAAAAAATCTCAAATGGGTTAGGTATTGAAAGAATTAACAATTTCATGCCTTTTGGGGATCCCAACCGAAAGAAGGGTTTATCACCATGGAAGAAACATATGCTCTTTTAAGTTAACAATACCCAAAATCAAGGAATAAATACACATACGCCTAATTTCATTATACAGAAAACTCATCAAATGGCCACAAAATCGGAGAAATAATATTATACACACGCGAGATTTCAGAATACAAGAATCTAAATACATATACAAAATTAAACAAAATAGAACAGCTTGAAAGATAAGAGAGGAACTGGGTTTACCTTTCTTGGAGCAGCAAATGGGACGAACGAGCAAAGGAGGGCAACGATTCTTCCACCACAAAATCCTAATACAAACGGCAAACCAAGAAAATTTGAGCGACAACCTTCTCGGAACTTAGAATGAGAGAGCTAAATATAAAATTCTTAAGTGTAAAACGTCTATTGCCAAAGAACCAAACTCAAAACCTCTCCCTATGCTCGCTCTCTTCTCTCTAAAATGGCACCAATATCGTGTATTTATAGCAAAAAATAAAGGTTTGAATTCAAATAGCCGTTTGAGCGGGGGATGAGAGATTGATTGGAAAGCATGGAAGGAAAAACAAGCAAGAGGAAAACATACCCCTAAAAATCTGAACTCAATGTAATAGCTCCGATTCGCATCAAATTTGTGTGAGATTTTTATCTAATCCAAAGTCAACAAATTAAGCTCGAGGTCTGCAATCTTTGAATATGGAGGGAGGGACTGTCAATGTTGATGGGTGGTATAGTTGGATGAAGAAATTAGGGTTCTTGGTATTGACTTTTGCATTTTGGAGGAAGAAGAAAGAGGAGAGGAGCTTATGTGAGGGCTGGAAAAGGGAAAAGAGAGAGAGCGTGGGAGAGTATATAAATTAAAATGATGGTCCATTTTATTTTAAAATTATCCATTTAGTTGCTAATTTAACCAATTTGAGTTAGGTATAATCAATTTGAGTCAATTAACTAAATCAGACAAAATTAAAATAAGATGAATAATTATCGATTAATTATTTGAGCTTCTTAATTTAAACAAGACAAAATAATTATCAAAACTTATTTATTGCTTTAAAGTAGAGAACTAATTATACAAAATTATAAAATTCACTAATTCAAAGAATTAAATGCGTAATTATGTTAAACATTATTTTAGGCTATTTATTAAATATTTATATAAAAGATGAAAATTATATAAACCAACATGTAAAATTATATAATTATTTCTGAAAAATACTAACCAAAACTAATTAGAAAGAAAATTTAAAAAATATATATTTTTAGGATTTTTCAATGACGATTATTTCAAATTGTTTGAAATTAAAGAAGCTCGATATTTAATTCGAATTGCATAAGGTCAAAATTGGGTGTCAACAATTGCCCCCTTCTTTGGGTAGGGTCAATGAAAGAGAACCTGGGCAAAGAAGATTGATGAATCCAATTTTGACAGAACTCAATTCATCTCTTTGAGAACAAGGCTCGATACGGATTTTTGAGGAATTATGATTGGACCCTTGAATTGAGTTTCCTACGTATCTCAAGTTACATGAGAATTCAAGCCATTTAGTTCAAAATAACACTTGATTTGGCAGATGATTTTTTTTTCCTGATAAAATTCAGAAAGCTATCACGGTATCGAATTATGGAGAGACCAAAATGCTCAGAAATAAGATTTAAGAGAGATTGTTTGAATACAACCGAGTCTTCAACATGGAGTCCACCTACATATCCCTTGACCTCAGGAACCATGTTGTCTGTAGTTCAACTCAATCGGTTGGAAAGGAAGTCTATTATGCTAAGATAACTTTTGGTTCTGGAGGAGTGACAAGCAAGTCGAGTATGAAAAAAAAGCTTGCAACCTCTTAGTCAAGAATGTGGGGCCCTTCACACATAATTAAAAACATACATGAACATAATTTCCAAAGCTCTTGGTGTATTGTCACTCAGATTGGAAAGTTGCCTTCGGTGAGAATAAAAAGTTTTTCGGATGCGAAATTGAAACGATAAACCCAAAGAAAACCCACATGCCTTCTGATAGGGGTGTGGTTTGATTGTGGTGGAAGTCGCTCCTCAGCTCGCGTCCTAAGAGTTTGATATTCCTCTTCGGACTATGTCCCAGTTCGCTGCTAAGAAAAAGTTCCACGTTGTGCTGCATCTTTTTTTATACCATCCGCACATGTGGTTTGATTTGAGAATTCATCCTCTTGGATGCTCTCGACAAAGAGTGAAATAAACTTGTTACTAGAAACTGTAATTTATATAGAGAAGTGGCATGTTTTGCCAAATTCATCACTTTTTTTTGCAAATATTCTGACGTTAGCTTCTATTTGTTTTGATGCAATAGATGATGAATTGATGTGATGCTACAATGATGATGACTTTCTCGATAATGCAGTATTGTTGATGATGATGCTTCATTGATAGGATGATGATGATGATCCCTCGGTAGAATGATGTTGATCCATTGGTAGGGCAATGGTGCTTCATTGGTAGGATGATGATGCTGATCCTTTCAGCAATTATATTATCACCTTTGATAATATAATACAGATGGCCCTCTCGGTGGTTTGAACATGCAATGGCCCTCTTGGAATTGGAAGATGCAGTGTCCCTCTTGGTATTTTGAATATGTAATGGCCCTCTTGGTATTTTGATTATGTAATGGCCCTTTTGGCAGTTGAAGATGCGATGTCCCTTTTGGCATTTGCCTATATAATGGCTCTCTCGGCAGTTTGAGAATGCAATGACCCTTTTGGCATTTGCATATATGATGGCCCTCTCGGCAGTTTGAAGATGCAATGTCCCTTTTGGCATTTGCATATATGATGGCCCTCTCAGCGGTTTGAAAATACAATGGCCATCTCGACATTGGATGATGTGATGTCCCTTTCGGCGGTTTGAATGTGTAATCGCCCTCTTGGCAATGACATCACCACCTCTGATGATATGATATGAAATGGCATTTCGGCAATGATATTACCACCTTTGGTAATATGATATGAAATGGCCTTTTGGCAATGCACATCACCGTGTCTGGTATGGATGTGACTTACAAATATCCTTCAATGTTAGCCTTCTTCGATTTTAACGTGATAATGAATATGTTTTGGCAAGTTGCATTTCAAATTCTCTCTGATATTTGATGTGTCTTTCGTGTTCCCTTCAGACATCTTTGACGCTGGAAAAGGCAATATGACGTTATTATAGTCATTTGTAAATCTTAAAGTGCCATCCTCTCGATGCTTTAACCTACTTTTCTTTGACCACTTGTATCTTCGTTGTGGCTACTATTTTTGTTGAGAAATATGAACAAGAAATTGTTATTCAAAATACCAAGTTAACTACTTCTTATCGCATGAATATCAATGCCTTTCCTGCATAAAGAAAATGTCAGTCTTGGGCGCTTTTGCTCTTCTGACTTTCCCATATTTGTTGAACATGATGATCTCTTGATATCCTTGTAATCCTACATCCACAGAAAATTTATTAGTTTTAAATGAACTAATATGTGTTGACTTCTTTGATTACTTGCTCTTCCTCTTGCTATCTTTGGTTGATTACTTCTAGCTTCCCACTTCTTGGTAGACATAAGATAGATCTATATTTTATACAAAATAGTTGATATATGTCTAGAGTTTTAAGAAAAAATAGATTTTTGAAAAGAAATTTGATGAGGGTCACCGCCAAGTGTCATGTCACATTAAAGCTTAAGTGAACACTTCAGCTCAAGCTTCTATATATCCAATCTAAAAGTCCTTTTAAGCTGGGAAAATCGGAAGATAAATGAAGTTTAACTTTGAATTTCTGATATATTGGGGTTCATGAGCTTCTGATCACGCTGGAGATTACTTGTCATTAACTTTGAACTTCTGACAGTACTTGATAGAATTTTTGAGATCTTCTCAAAAATTCTGCCCTAGTGAAATGTTTTGGCATTTCTCAAATCTTTGGCAGCAAGACTTGCAGAATTTTTGAGATCTTCTCAAAAATTCTTCCCCAGTTGCCTTTTCCTAATGCATGCTCAATCTTGTCTTGCTAGAGAAGGATCTTTAGAATTTTTTGAACCCCTCCCAAAAATTATGCCCCAGTTTCCATTATAAAGGGAAATGGAAATTTTATGGGGTGTATGACCGAGCTGTTGTGGCGCATACGTATCCCGTTGAGGCATGAATCAGGTCAAACGTAGTTCCCCTTTTGGGAATAAAATAAAGAGGAAATTTTAATTAAAAAATGACTGAGGCCGACATAGGCGGCCTACGTATCTCATTTTTGAGAATTCAGGTTAGACGTAGTTCAATACATGGATATAAAAACTTGGCATAAGCAATTACAAGCAAATGATACGATTACAAAGAAAGTGATGAGAGAAAAACTAATCTTCAGACGTAGTATCTCTTGACAGCATCTGAGTTGATTGGTTTTGGCCACTCCTAGTCATCCATCCAGATAACACTTTACGAACCATGTATGGTCCTTGCCAATTTGGTGCAAATTTCCCCTTATACTCATCTTGATGGGGAAAGATGCGTTTGAGGACCAATTTTCCTTCTTCAAATGTTCGAGATCTCACTTTTTTGTTGAAAGCACGAATCATTTTCTGTTGATATAATTGGCCAAGACAAACAACGGTCATCCTCTTTTCATCAATTAAGGCTAAGTATTCAGTTTGATTACGAACCCAATCAGTATTGCTCAGTTTGGCTTCTTGAATGATCCTTAATGAAGGTATTTCAACTTCAGCAGGTATCACTGCTTCTGTCCCATATACTAACAAGTATGGGGTTGGTCCGATTGATGTTCTAATAGTTGTTCGATATCCCAACAAAGCATATGGTAACATCTCATGACAACCTTTGTGATTATCAATAATCTTTCTCAAAATCTTTTTGATGTTCTTATTGGCAGCTTCTACGGCTCCATTCATTTGAGGACGATAAGCAGTCAAATTTCAGTAAGTAATCTTGAATTGCTCACATATCTCCTTCATCAAATGACTGTTGAGGTTTGCACCATTGTCTGTAATAATGGAATCAGGTAGTCCAAATCGACATATCAAGTTGTTATCAACAAAATCAGCTACTACCTTCTTCGTCACAGATTTATAAGAATTTGCTTCCACCCACTTGGTGAAGTAATCAATGGCAACTACAATAAATCTATGTTCATTAGAGGTGGCTGGCTCAATTGAGCCAATGACATCCATGCCCTAGGCCACGAATGGCCAAGGCGATACCATAACATTAAGTTTGTGAGAGGGTACTCGGATCAAATCACCATGTACTTGACATTTATGATACTTTTGCACAAATCTACAACAATCGTGCTCCATAGTCATCCAAAAATAGCCGGCTCAAAGGATCTTCTTTGCCAAGGTAAGCCCGTTCATATGGGGTCCACAGACTCCAGCACGTACTTTCTCAAGAAGTCTTGTAGCTTCCATGGAATCTACGCACCTGAGGAGTCCCAAATCTAGAGTCCTCCTATAAAGGATTTCCCTACTTGGAAACAAATTGTTAGTCAATCGACGTATTGCCTTCTTTTGATTGGATGTCGCATCTTCTAGATAAATTCCAGTTCTAGGTACTTCCTTATATCATAATACCAAGGCTTTTTGTCTTGTTCTGCTTCGACATGCGAACAATGAGCGGGTTGTTCCTTTAAATCTATCTCCAAATGATCGATGTAATTCTGATTTGGATGCTTGATCATAGAGGAGATAGTGGCAAGAGCATCGGCAAATTCATTTTTCAACCTTGGAGTGTGCATAAACTCTATCTTTCGAAATCTTTTGCACAATCTTTGCACCAATTGTACATATGGTACAATCTTTGGATTCTTCACGGCCCATTCCCCTTGAACCTGGTGAATTAACAAGTCTGAATCTCCAATTACCAGCAACTCTTGGAAATTTTTGTCGATGGCTAACATTATGCCAAGAACGCAAACCTCGTACTCCGCCATATTATTGGTGCAATGAAATAAAAGTTTAGCCACCACGGTGTAATGTTGGCCAGATTCCGATATTAGAACCGCTCCAATTTCGGCTCAATTATAATTCACCGCTCCATCAAAGAATACCCTCCAACTAGGGTATGACTCAGAAATGCTTTCTCCTATGAACAACACATCTTCGTCAGGGAAGTATGTTTTGAGCCGTTCATATTCTTCATTGATTGGATTTTCTGCAAGATGATCGGCTAATGCTTGTCCTTTTACCGCTTTTTGAGTAACATACACAATGTCAAACTCGCTCAAAAGCATCTGCCATTTCGCCAATTTTCCAGTCGGCATAGCTTTCTGGAAAATATTCTTCAATGGATCCATCTTGGAAATAATATATGTAGTATATGAAGACAAATAATGCCTCAGCTTTTGGGTAATCCAAATCAGAGCACAACATGTTATTTCCAATAGAGTGTACCGAGCCTCATATGGAGTAACCTTCTTGCTAAGATAGTAGATCACGCGTTCCTTCTTTCTAGTTTCATCATGTTGTCCTAATACACACCCGAATGCATTCTCTGAGATGGACAAGTACAGTAACAATGGACTTCCTTTTCGCAGAGGTACCAATACTGGTGGATTTGTCAGATAATCTTTGATAGTATCGAAAGCTTTTTGACACTCTTTGGTCCACACCGTCAGTGCATCTTTTTTCAACAACTTAAAAATAGGATCGCAAACTACTATGGATTGAGCAATGAATCGACTGATCTAGTTCAATCTTGCAAGGAAACTCATAACTTCTTTCTTAGACTTCGGAGGCGGTAAATCCTGAATCACCTTGACTTTGGTAGGATCAAGCTCAATGCCTCTTCTACTAACTATGAAACCCAATAATTTACCAGCGGGTACTCCAAAAGCACATTTAGCAGGATTCAGCTTCAAGTTGTATTGATGCAACCGATCAAAGAACTTTCTCAAATGGTTCAAGTGATCTGAACTCTTCTGAAACTTGATGATTACGTCATCCACATGTACTTCAATCTCCTTATGGATCATATCATGGAAGATAGTTTGTCATGGCTCTCATGTATGTGGCCCCGACATTCTTAAGACCAAATGGCATTACCCGGTAATGATAAACACCCCATGGTGTAATGAAAGCCGTCTTTTAAGCATCGTTTTCATCCATCAAAATTTGATGATAACCCGCAAAGCAATCCACAAATGATTGCATTTCATGCTTAGCATAATTGTCAATTAGAATGTGGATATTCGGCAATGGAAAATTGTCTTTGGGACTTGCTTTATTGAGATTTCTATAATCAACACATATTCTAATTTTACCATCTTTCTTAGGCACTGGAACAATATTGGCTAACCAAGTTGGATACTTAGTAACCTCCACAACTTTGGCTTGAATTTGTTTGGTTACTTCTTCTTTAATTCTCAAACTCAAATCTGGCTTGAACTTCTGACTTTTTTACTTTACCGGACTGAAATCTGGATTGATTGGTAACTTGTGAGAAATAATATATGTGCTCAATCCGGGCATATCATCATAAGACCAAGAAAATACATCAATGTACTGCTTAAGAAAACTGATGAGCTTTTCTTTCTGAGTTTCTGTGAGATGGACACTGATCCTGGTTTCTTTAACACTTTCTTCGTCTCCCAGGGTCACGGTCTCAGTCTCCTCTAAGTTTGGCTTCTCTTGATTCTCAAACTGTTTCAATTCTTCTACGAGGTGTTCCGGAACCATGGTCTCTTCATCATATTCCTTGAACTCATTCTCATCTATCTCATTTTGCTCACTCAGCTTATGACATGACATGATATTGGCAGATTTTATGTTATTTTTATTGAAATCATAAATAAGCCATGTTAGATAAAAAAAAAGTTTAAAACAAATTAGTAAGTTGTGAATAAATAGATTTAAGCAATAGCGGAGGCTTTCATTTAGATTAAAAGAAAGTACAAACTTTGTCCATGACCATAGGACAATCTGCCTTTTCAAACATCACGAGGGAAATTAAAGCTTAAAGAGGTAAAACGACATAAAGGGTGGGTCTTAGGCCTCATTCAGACTACCACCAATTTTAGAAATAAGCAAAATAAATATGTCTTCTCTACCAAGAAGAGTGAGGAACCAGGAGTTGTGTGGATGTCTAATTAGGCACTTGCTCTTCTGGTTTGGCATCTCGATCATCTCCTCAAGCACATCATCAGATTCTTCAAAAAGATTCCCGATTTCCTCCCCAAGGCCATCATTATTGACATATTCTCGCACTGAAAAAGACTTGTACAAGTGAGGTACCAATTTTGCTAATTCCCAATCAACCACCTTGTTACTTGAAGCTTCCATCTCATCTTTTGCTATTGGGATCTATCCCAAGCCAAACTTTGAACCTTTTGTGAAAACTCAAATAGGCTAAGTGATACCTTGCAAATAATTTCCCAACCCAAACCCAGGTTCAAATCCAAATCCACTTCTCAACATCAATATGGCTATCATTTTGTAAACGGAAGGCATAAATGGATGTGAGGCAAAATCATCACCTGGAGCATTCACTATCTCTATTGTATATAAGTCAGAACCTCTAGCCACATTGTCGACAATCGGGGAATAGTCATTCGAATGTCTTCCTTTAATATGAATAACTACTTCATGATTGTTCCACACAAACTTCATCAACTGGTGGAGGGTAGAGGGCACGGCCCCAGCCATAGGGATCCAAGGTCTTCCGAGTAAAAGATTGTAGCTAGTGGTGATGTCCATCACCTGGAACTCAAAAATGAAATCTGTAGGTCCTACTTCAATACCAAAACTAACAACGCCCAATGTTTCTCTTTGACCCCTATCGAAAGCTCTCACATTGACTTGGTTCTGACAATCTTCTCAAGATCAAAATTCAGTTACTTGAGAGTTGACAATGGGCAAATATTAAGGCCAGATCTGTCATCTATCAAAAAATGATTCACAATCTTGTCCCGACACTTGATTGTGATGTGCAAGGCTTTGTTATGCATCACCCATTCACAAGGCAACTCTTCATCACTAAAACTAACATGATTGCCTCCAATGACTTATCTTACTATGGATGCGAGATTATCACTGCTTGTGCCCACCGATACGTGAGTCCCATTCAAAGCCTTTAACAAAGCATGCTTGTGTTGTTGTGAACTCATCAATAATGCCCACACAGAAATTTGAGCATGTGTCTTCTCCAAATGTTTCATGATGGAATACTCTTTAGGTTGCATTCTTCGCCAAAATGCCTCGGCTTTGGCTTCACCGATTGGACTTTTCTGGAGGTCTCTCTTGTGGCCTCCTTGAGCCAATTCTTCTGGTGTATAACATCTACCCGATCTAGTCATACAATGGGTGGTAGCGGTCTCAATCACAAACTGTTTCTTGGTAAGGCCTTTCTTTGGCACTGAAGTAAAAGCTTGATGAGGTGCCATTATCACAAACTCTTTCTTAGTAGGGCCCTTATTTGGCCCCAAAACAAAAGCTTGATGGGGTGTTATTATCACAAACTTGAGCTTCTTGATTATGCTTAGAGAGGCTACAACCTTCTCAATTATGTCAAGATGTGATGGGATTATCGTCTCAGAAGCACCCCAATCCTCTTCTATTTCAATCATATTAATAGTATCTCCCCCATGATTCGGTAAAGGATTACTATACACATTAGGAGTGGCAGTCTGAAGAGTGACCACCTTGTGATCAATTAAGTCTTGAATCTTATGCTTCAGGTTGATGCAATCTTCAGTGGTATGTCCTGCAATATTGGAGTGGTATGCACATATCTGATCATCTCTAAAAAATTTAGAGTTTGTGTTGGCAGGTTTGGGTTCGATGGGATGAAGCATACCTACACCTTTCAATCTTTCGAACAATTTAGTTCAACTTTCAACGAGAGGAGTGAAGATTCTAGAAGGTTTCCTTTCAAAGTTCGGACGAGGAAGGTCATAGTTATTTTGTGGAGGTGGAGGTACTTGGCGGTAATTTAAAGGATTTTGGCGGGGAGGTGCTGGTGTTTGGAATTTTAGGTATGGTTGAGTTTGGTAATTTTGTTTTGGAGTCTGGTAGTTTGGAGGGGTATTTTGGTAATGTGGAGCTAGGAGATTAAGATGCAGAGTTTGAAAATTTGGTTGGACATAGAAGATTGGGTAGGTATTTTGTGAAGCTGGGGGATAGACTTTGGAGGGTGAAGATTTTCTAGAGCTAAACCCGAATGATCTATTTGTCCTTCCATTAGACGCATGAGAAATAAATGACACATCCTCTCTTTTCTTCCTCAATAGTCCCGAAGATCCAGCTTAGGCCACCACACGTGCAACTTTCCGATCTTAAGACCATCTTCGATAGTCTCACCTACTTTGACTATCTCAGCAAATTTTGCTCCAATGAGCATCATTCTATTATAGTATTCTGGCTCTTGGATGCACACAAATATTTCAGTGATCTCCTTTTCAGACATGGGAGGTTGAACTCTGGCAGTCACTTTTCTCCACTTGTATGCATAATCATGGTAGTTTTCGGTGGATTTTTGCCTAATCTTTTCCAAAGAGTATCGATCTGGAACGATCTCTACATTATAAGCAAATTTCTCAATAAAATCTTTGGCTAAAGAATTCCAACTAGACCATTGTTTCATATCTTGGGAAGCAAACCATTCCAAGGCCTGCCCATTCAAACTTCGGCTAAAGACCCACATTAACAATGCTTCATTTTTCCCAACTCCCATGAGTTGGTCACAATACGCCCTTAAATGAGCTAAGGGGTTCCCAGTTCCTCCAAAAGTGTCAAACTTTGGTACCTTAAAACCCTCGGGAAGGTCCAAGTTTGGAAGGATACGCAAGACTTCGTAGTTTAGACTCAAAACATCTGGAGTGTAATGAAGCTCTTTCATAGCTTTCATAATTTCTTCCTTCATGCTCTGCTTATTCATTTCCTCTTTGACCCTCCACTCCTTTTCCTTCTTCTCATAGTGATCAGTTTCGGGATATGTAGTGTAGGGAAGATGTGGTTCCGTGAGGATTGAAATATGGAAAGTGGCTTTTGGAGGTAGGGGTTGAGTAGTAGGTGGGTTTGAAGTGTTTTAAGGAGGAGTTTGGTACATGGAAGGGAATGTTTGAGAGTTGTTAGAATTTAGGCTTTGAGAAGGATGAGGTATTTGGTAGGAAGAGCTAGCATGATGTTGGTTAGTTGTGTTTAATTCGACGGTGGGAGGCTTTTGGACTGGAACAGTAGGTGGATTGTGTGAGAAATGTTCGGGTGTTGGATTAGGAGTAGGGAAATGGAGTGGAGATCTTTCGTTGTTTGTAAAAGGAGTGTTAGCAGTGATAGCTAAATTTGCCAACTCCCGAGTCGTATGCATCTCGACTCTCATTTCAACAATTTGTTGTGCCAGTTGAGCAATCAACTCATTTTTCTTAGTAATGATAGGGTCTGTTATTGTGATCTCATTCAAACCGATGTTCTCACCATTTCCAGTCATCTTTTCTTTTCCTTTCAATAGATTTTGGCCCGGGAAGAAATCTTTAGGGACTTTAGATCTCGTGAAGTACGGATGCTCAGCCAATTTCTCAACACAGATCAGTTCTAGTTACCTGATAAATAAAAAACAACTCAAAAGTAGCTATGTTAGTTATCATTTCTAATGAGAAATAAAATAAGTTGATATAAGAATAAACATGTAACTGTCATTTTGCTTTAAGCAGATTAATCCACGAATGCATTTTGGATGAAAGGGAGGACTCAAATGGAAGGATTATTTTTTTTTTGGTTAGTTCATTTTGAATGAATCAGGAAAGTCAACTTGCATAGAGTCTTGCTAACTTCTTCCACTCATATCTTTTATGTGAAATCTTTCAGAATCCTTCAAGAAAAGGGAGGATAAAAATTTACTGGATAGGGACCGAGCCTTAAGTAGGTTGCCTATGTATCCTTTCGGGGAATCCAGGCCAAGCGTAGTTTGAATCAGTCTTGGCAATTTTTTAAACATTGATTCTTTAGTTTCTTCACCACTAACCAGATCAATGATCAGCATTGGCGTGCTAACACTTTTTCTAGACATTCTAGCAAGTTAACCTTTCTCAGACTGAGAGATGGAAATTTAGAAGATTTTTAAAGGGTTTATATATTTTCTGAGAAACTTAGACAACACTTTAGGAGTAACTTGGACGGACTTTGTTGTTGTGGATTTAATATATGCTTAGGGTGTTCTAAGGAACAAGAGTGGATTAATTCTGCTTTTAGACAAAATGACATATCACAACACAAAGCAATTATATTAAGTAGCACACAAATAGTTTATATCGCGTCCTAAACTTGTGACCTTGTATTCCAAAGGTGGGCCTATCAAATTGAAGGATGTATTACACCATTTGAAGACAATTCATTATGCACCCCCCCCCCCTCCTCAAAAAAATATCATAGTTAATAAGACAAGTCAATACACGCAAAACGATAGGGGGATACATTTCAGGGAAAGGGGAAAAAACTATGAAATATGATAGAAATCAGTCCCACGCAGGGGAAAAAGATAACTAAAAGGTGGACGGTCCTGCTCCTCCTTTCGCTTTCTCCACTTCTTCCTGAATGAGGTATCTGCTAGTCACTACATGCGGTTCGGCTAGCAAGGCTTTATCAAACATTGGCACGTGTTGTAGAGCGGCAAGCTGACCATCCAGGTTCGAGTCCAAATGTATTAGACAAGCCCTTGCATTGGCTAACTCTTGCGTGACAAAAGCTAAGACCTTTTGGCTTTCATACTCTCTTTGTTGGAACTGTTGTTCCCTACGCAAATATTCTTGCCCCCTACGCTGAAACTCTTGCTCCCTTTGGTCCCATTGCTATTGAAAATGGTAGGCTTGAAGTTGGAACCTTACTTGAATATCTTCGATTTGCCTACCCGTACATGGCGTCGGGTTGAGTGTACCAAGTAAATCATCTTGCAACCATTTCTTGTACTCATTCACATACCCAACTTGATACCTATTTGCGGCTATACTTTCTTTTAGTTTGACACGTCCAGCCCATTTTTGGAGAATCTCCCTAGCATGGGGTATCTTATTACACCCGTTGTAGTCGATGACGTATCGGCTAGTGTTTCCTTTCATAGGTAGGATCTATTTTCTACCGAACTGCCATATTACCCTACTAGGATTGTAGGGTGGTACCCTTCTGATGCCTGGGAGGATCAAGAAAGGACACAATACCCCTCGGATGGCTATTTTATTTTACACAAAATCCTGAAACATCCATTGAATATTTTCCTCTCTTATATCGTAGAGGACATGAGCTCATGTTTTCCTTGTGTTATGGATCTTGAACTTGTGGATGCTTAAGTGGAGTTCATAGTGGTCAAGGGGACTCGACTCTTTTGGCTTGTCAACTCCTATTTTTGAGTCTCGCCTGTTCTAACCAGATGTTTACAGATCCACCATTGAAGCAAGATATTACATCTTTGAAAAAATGGAAATCCGCTTTTGCATTGACCCAAAGATCGGTAGATGTCGGCCAAAACGATCTGGGCCAGATTGAAGTATTTCTTATCTTCTTCTTCTTTACCAATACCCTCAAAGATAGCATGTGTAACCATCACAACCTGAGTATCAATTTCATTTCCTCCATCCTGAGGAAATACCATTGTTCCTAAGAGGCATACAGAAAATACGAGGGTTTGAGTCTGACTCCAAGTGCCATGATTGAGAAACTTATTTGGAAAATTTTCATAATAATTCTTGTGCCCCCATCGTTCAAAGAATTTCACAAACGGGATACTCGGGGTGTCTAACCAGTTTGCATTTACCAGTAACAACATGTTCTTTAGTTTTAGCTAGTCGGCTTATCCGATAGTAAAATGTGATGATGTGGATGTTTTTTCCTCTTTTTGTACATCCCGATAGTGTCAAGACAATCTCTAATCTCCTCGATAGTTGGTGTTATTTCGACATTCCCAAATCGAAAAACCATTCTCTCGTCATCCCAATACCGAGTGATCACTTCAATGAACTCAGGCCAAACTTTAAGGTCCATTATTGACGGGAGGTGGCCTAAGTGGATTGAAATTTCCCTTTTCTGATATGCATTGAGGCGGTTCCACCATGAACGCAAGAGGCTTGGCGTCTCGGTAACCATTTCGAAACTCAGGAACTGTTTAGCCATCTACAAAAACATACAAAGGATTAGCAATCCCCCAAAACCAAAGGCATAACAATTTGTCAAACAACGCATACATCCTTCAAACACGTAAGTATGAGCGTTCGTTTGGGCCGGAGGCCCTTTGGACTCAAGGTGGTCTTTCTAATGGGCCCAACACGCCTTGGGTGTTGAGTCATCTTAGGCCAATGTGCTAATTTTCAGGATTGGGTTTCGTTCTACGCTAGTTGACTAAGAATGGGGTTTATTTGAAATGGACTGGTGACTGAAGCGGACAACATGGGCTGGGGAAGTTAGCGACCGTTGACCATCCACTAGCCAACTACATTCGCCAGGGTACCCTGAGAACAATTTGGTTAACGAACGACTGCGGCACGCATAATCGTCCTTTAAGTAAAAAATATAAAAGTCATTTAACAATGTGAATACTAAGTAGATAAACACTAAAATAATTATACCATTTTATACCACAATATGATGAATCAAGGATCAAATAACCTATAATGGTAACAAACTTATTGATTTTGAATAAGGTCACCGGAAGAGAAAACATAAGGAAGAATGCACTTTTTAATCATGTGTAAGACACATTCAACAATTATTTCGACTAATATGGAAAAATCTAATCTTTCTATTATCAAACAAACAAATTTGATGGCTACCACATTTGAGGGAAAGCAACACTAATTTTGATGGCAACACAAGGACAAAGATTTAACTAAAAATTCATTAAAATAATAATAATAATAATAATAATAATAATGATAATATTAATAATAATAATAATAACATCTCTACGGGATAAGCCATTATCAACAGTAGATATATTGTTATTGTACATATGGGACCCACTGATAAGGGACCCACAATTACTGTACTTAGATTCCTTTTCGTTCTATAAATAAGTTCAGTTTTAGTGAAGAGAGGCAGGTCAAAAACCACTATCTCTCTCTCTCTTTCTCTCTCTTGAAAAGCTCTTGAGTTTGTAAAGTTTGAAGTTCCCGGATATTGGCCGAAAAGTAAATACAACTTGTATATTTCAATCGTAGGCCTTGGAATCGGCCACCTTTATAAGGTACTAATTTATTTCTGATTTCATCTTTTAGTATTTCTCCGATCTACGTCGTGACTATGTCCGGCTAAAGGATTCATATCTATGTCGGATATCTAACTTCGCTTTTATATCTACCATGAAAGATCTAGACTTTATCAAAATATAAATAAATTTATATATGGTATCTTGACTTGGTTTTAAGATGGTGGTACAGTCAAATTCGATACTGTTTTCATTGGCTTTGTCTTAGTGACTCTGTCTAGCCACCCATGGTTCTAAGCCCGTTAAAGGAGAAAAAGGGCGCCATATACCCGGTTAGAACTGCTAGATACATGGGCTCAATGAAAATAAGTATTAAATCTTGACAGACCCCTAGCTTGGGTAAAAGGATGAGATCCTTCCATACAGTCATCAAACTATATAAAATTTGTATATATTTCGATTCGAATTTACACTTTGAGTTCGGATGCTAAACTAGATTGAAGATGACCGCGCGGATTACTGTCTTTCTTCAGAGATCCTGTCACTTGGTATCAGAGTCTAGGAACTTGCATGGTAAATATGAGATTGATGTGAAGTATACGACATAGATATGTTCTTTTCTTCATTGATCTTGAAGAAATGAGTACTAAAAGTACTAGATTGGAAGAGGTAGATATACCTCAAAACCTTGATTTGTTATACAAATGGACTACTCCTAAAATTGATATTAAAACCATTTATGATTATGGTTGGTTTGATAAAATATCTCATGAACAGTTAATAAAAACTACTGAGCAATCCTTGGCGTTAAATTCGTCAAAACAGACTATTTGTTTGTTAAATAAACGTGATATCGATTTATACAAAACTCAGTATAATTTCTTGCATATTGGCATGGTTCAAATTATTTTTAAACATTTAACTCTTAAAGGTTTACCTGAGACATTTTTAGCTGCTCTTTGTGATGCTAGAAATTTAAATTTTAGACAATCTTTGATAGGTTTGATTAAATCCACTGTAGCATATGGCCTGGTATATTTTAATACATAGCCTAATTTGCAATTATCTTTAACTGATGCTAATATTCTTGATGCTTTGACTTTGAATGTTAAAACGCATGGTTATAATTATGCACCTGGATCTGAATTGATTTGTTTATCTTATAGAATTTATTTCAAATTGCTTTCTACGTTAAACTCGAGATTACATCTGATCAAACTATTTTAATAGAAACTAATTTTGGTAAATCTAAGGTCACGACTAGAAGACCTATAAAATGGGAAGAAATTAATTTTCCAACTGCTTGGACTTTGGATTCGGTAATTTCCACTAGTCAGATGGCAGATGTTGTCACTAATTTTGAGTATTCTCATATTACTCAAAATCCTGGTGGTAGGATTTGTATGCAGTTTAATGATATTCCTTATAGTAGACATTCATTTTCTGATAGAAGATTGTCTGCTATTCAATATATTTCGCCTATTGACCCAGTGTTTGGTCCGGCTCATAATCGTGCTGCTTTTTTACATACCATTCCTTCGATTATATCTGCAGATCAAAGTAATAGACTTGTTAATAAAATAAAAATTGATCCTCGTTTGAATATTGTTCAAGCTAATGATAATTCTTCTGATATTTCTGATAAGGATATTCCTTCTGTATCCAAAATGGATTTTAATCCCAATAATACTTGATGATGGATGTACATCAAATAGATTTTAGCCCAGGTTCTCTGGCAAGAAAGTACATTCAAAATGAATTTTTAAGTGATAAATAGAACCAGTTTAAAACATGGTTTTTTGAGACTTATAGTGCCAATGATTTGAATAATATTTCTCAAGAGTTATATGAAACATGTGCTTTACATAATCAAATTATGTATTTTGTGCCATGGTTTATAACCACTTATTTACTCTTATTCATCAACGTTCTTGAACGATCTTATAAAGATGGATCTGATAATATTATCAAGGTTGTTTATCCACCTCAATCATCTTTTATTTTACCAAATAATACAGGTATCACCTTTACTGCCTTTCAAAAATTTATTGAAGATGATGTTGCGGCAGTCAACATCAATGAGATTAATAAGTTGATTTCTCAAAATAATTATTTGGGACTTAATGTTAAAATTTTGGGTGAACATATTGGTTCTCTTGATAAAAAATTAGATGAATTAACTGCTTTGATAATTCAAGTGAAAAATGATTTAAAGACTTTTAATAAAGCTTCTACTTCTAAAAATGATTTAGAAACTCATACTATTTCTACTCATGTGCAAAGGACCCCTGAGATTCAGGATTTTAAATTTATATTGATTTATGATTTCGAAGAACTTCTTGATAAAAAGTTTTCAGATTTTAGCGCAAAACCCATGGATTTGTCAGAAAATTTTGCGATTGAAATGGAAAATACTTTTGATTTTAAAAATCATGTTTCTTTGGAATTTAATAAACTTCATGGTTATCCCAAGAAGAATAATACTAAGTTTGCAGATAAACCAAGCATGGAAACCTATTATTATTCCAAACCAACTCCTCAAGATGTGCTTGTAGAGGAACGCGACTGGAATCAGACTAATACCTCTTATAGTGGGTCTGAAATTTATGAATGGAATCTTGATGGGCTGACTGATAGGCTGCTAACTATTCTTGTTCAGAGAATGCTTATGTATGCTACTATATGTAAAAGTGTTAAAAATACATATAGAAATATTTGCAAAATGATTATTGCAGGTTTTACTGGCCAACTAAGAGGTTGGTGGGATAATTATATAAGCATGGAGCAAAAGGATGCTGTGATAAATGCTACTTCTGATAGTGAAGGTGTTGATAACTTGGGAATGGCTCTAGTGAAAAATAGAGTAGACGTTGTTTATACCTTGTTCTTAACCATTTTAGAACATTTCAATGGTAGATTTACCAATTAGGATGAGACTGTTTGTACTCTATTAAATGGTCTACACTGTAGAACCTTGGGAGAATTCAGATGGTATAAAGATACTTATATAAGTAGGGTGATGGAGTTACCCGAAAACAGTTATGAGCATTGGAAAACTAAGTTTATAGATGGCCTTCCCCTTTTGTTTGCCGAAAGAGTAAGAAAAACTCTGAGGAATACTTATGGGGAAATTCCTTATAAGGATTACACTTATGGTAAGCTCATAGGAGTTTGTACTCAAGAAGGGATAAACTTGTGCAATGAATTGAAGTTATCTAGACAGCTTAAGATGGATAAGCTTAGAGAAAGATCTCAGCTTGGAGACTTTTGTACCTAGTTTTGGTCACCAGATGCTTCTGCTGAAAGCAAGAAGAAAAAACATAGGGATTCTAGAGACTCCAATCCTGACTAACCTTATAGGAAGAAAAGGTCTAGATACAGATCTAAGGAAGAGCGCGACGCTAGAAAAGTCTTTCGTAAGTCCAATAGATTTACCAAGAATAGGTCTAAGCGGGAGCTCGCCAAGATCAAGTGCTATAAATGTGGAAATTTCAGACATATAACACCCAACTGCAAGCTTGAAAAGCTGAAAACCTTAGAACTTGAGGAAGAAGTTCATGATAAGGTCTATAGTTTCTTATACACCTCTGGTTTTATGTCTGATTATGCTTCTGATTCAAGTTCTGAAGAAGAGATTGATTTGCTTGATTTATTTGATAATAATCAGCATGCTAATACTTGCAATGCTTGTCATGGTGATATTTTCTCTTGTGAAAATGATGAATTTTATAAATTACAATCACAGTTTAAAGATTTGAATATCAATACTATTACATCTGATAATGTGATAGAACTTTTAAAAGAAGTTTCTGATAATGATCTTCATGAAAAAATTATTCATCTAGCGGCTAGTAATAATGCTAGTTCAAGTTTTTCAAAAAATTTAGAAAAATGAAAGAATGATTTTGAATTTGAATATTCTGCACCTTATTCTTTGTCTGTAATTAATAACAGGCTTTATAAACAAACTATTCACACAAGAGATTCTTCTTTTGATGATTTAAAAAATGAAATTGAGAATTTGAAAAATGAGATTAAATCTCTTAACCAACATCAAATGATTTCTGATCATCGTCTTACTCAGATTGAAGTTGTTAATAGCAAGGGTAAAAACATTGTTGAATAAAATAATCTTGCAAAACCTTTCAATCATGATCCTAATTAAAGTATTTTTTTAGGAATGATGCAAATTGTTACTGCTCATAAATGGTATGTTAAATGCACCATATTGATTGATAACAGTTTTTTAATAACTGATATTGCTATGATTGATAGTGGAGCCGATGTTAGTTGTATTCAAGAAGGTCTTGTACCTACTAAGTATTTGGAAAAAAAACAACTTATATGGTTAAATCTGCTTCTAGACATGCTTTAGATATAAAGTAGAAATTGCCTAATACTCACATTTGCCAAAATAAAGTTTGCATTCCGCATTTCTTTTTCTTGGTTAAAAATCAGTTATACCCTCCAATTAAACTTGGAACCCCTTTTATAAATGTTATTTATCCTCTTACTAGCATAAATGCTAAAGGTTTTTCTGCTACTTATGAAGACAGAGATATTAGTTATACTTTTATCACTGACTCTATTTCTCATGTTATTAATGCTTTGATTAATATGAAACAAAAGCATGTTGATTCTTTGCAACTAGAATTGTTTAGTATAAATATATTTGATACTTTAAAATCCACCAAAGTACAAGAAAAAATTAAATTGATTTCTGAACAAATTGCTATTGATATTTGTGCTAATCATCCAGTTCTTTTTGGAATCGGAAAAAGCATATTGTTACTCTTCCATATGAAGATGATTTCTCTGAGAGTGATATTCCTATTAAATCTTGTCCTTGCCAGATGAACACCGAATTGGTAGAATTCTGCAAAAGTGAAATTGATAATTTATTACAAAAAGGTTTGATAAAACCTTCAAAATCACCTTGGTCTTGTACTGCATTTTATGTTAACAATGCTGCCGAAAGGGAACGAGGTGTCCCCAGGTTGGTTATCAATTATAAACCTTTGAACAAATATTTAAAATGGATTAGGTATCATATTCCAAACAAAAGAGATTTGTTATCCAAATTATATGATGCCAATATATTTTCAAAATTTGATTTAAAATCAGGATATTGGCAGATCCAAATATTTAAAGAGAATTCTTATAGAACGGCTTTTAATGTCCCTTTTGGACAATATGAATGGAATGTTATACCATTCGGTTTGAAAAATGCTCTATCTGAATTTCAGAAAATTATGAATGATATTTTCAACCCATATTTGGATTTTATCATCGTCTGTATTGATGATATTTTGGTATACTCAAAAACATTTGAAATGCATATCAATCATCTTGACATTTTAAAAATAATTGTTATACAAAATGGTTTGGTCATTTCTAAACCAAAAATGAGTTTATTTCAAACGGATGTTCGATTTTTAGGACATCATATTTGTCAAAGAAAAGTTACCCCTATTCAAAGATCTATAGACTTTGCATCAAAATTTCCTGATGTTATCACCGACAGGACTCAATTGCAAAGATTTTTAGGGAGTTTAAATTATATTTCCCCTTTTTATAAAAAAATATCTCTTGATTTGGCCCCTTTATATGACAGGCTAAAGAAGGATCATAAATCACCGTGGACTGATAGTCACACCACTTTGGTAGAGGATATTAAACTTCGTGTTCAATCTTTACCTTGTTAAACTCTTGCTAACCCTGGTTGGCAAAAGATTATTGAGACTAATGCGTCTAATATTGTTTATGGAGGAATATTGAAACAAATTAATCCCCATGACAAAAATTAGACGCATCTTGATAATGGCTTTTCCTATAGAGATAAGTTTCACATCTTATCTTTTTTCTTTAGTTGTTGGAGGAAATCTTCCGCATTCTTCAAAGTATCTTCTAAGGTGAGTTTGTCCGACTCACAAGGTTGAGCCTCTTGAATATCTTCTGCGACGTCATCACTGGTTTCACTTCTCATGGAAGTGTCTGATTTCTCATATTGAGTGATGTTGAGAAGCAGACTCCTCTTGAGTTCTTCCAAGTAGCTGTTGATCATTGCTTCTTTATCTCCATCTTGAACGGAGATCTTTCGGGCAATATGCCTGACCGAGCTATCAACGATAACTCCCTTTTGGAGATTAATACTATATTCTTGGATCCTTTTTGTAATAAGATCCAACAGTTCTTGCCCATATAACGTTTTTATTTTGGGATCTTTTTTCATCAATTTATCCCAAAAATTATTATAGAAGGTTCTGTATAAGCAAGGAATTTGTTCCTCAGTGAATCCCACTTCTGGGGTCCATGTATGAATTCAAGGGACTGAAAATTCAATGAAGAAGTAAATCTGGTCTATTTTCTCTAGATAACATATATGATCTATGTTGTATAACTCATTAAGATCCGGTGAAACCTTTAACCATTCTTTATATAATTTGAGAAAGGGCTCTGGTAACGTTTTTATAGTCGGGTCGTGGTATGACCACCAATTCAAAGACCAATTCTGAATTGGTCCTGCAAATATTTTTGAACGTACCTTTATAAACCAAGTATGTTTGTGTCTATCATTATTATAATGGAGGACTTTATCAAAGGCCTTAATATAGTCCTAGTATGTGAAACTCATTGCAATTTTGTTTAGGCTAATCTGCTGTCTTTCATTGTGAAATACCCCAATCTTCAATAGATATAATCTGATTTAATTATCATTTTTGAGAAGTTATAACCATTCTCACTGGTATTGTAACCTGAAAAAGTTTTGGAATTCAACATTACCAGTACGTATCAGAATAGTTTCGTAATATGATCAGGTTTTGTATGACTCACCCGAAAAATATAAACCATTGATTAGGTACCTTTAGAATATCTTCCAAGGTTCTTCTTTTCTCTGTATCTCAAATTTTTCTAAAAGAAATATCATTTCTTTTTTTCGATACCTTTTCATAAGACTTGATATCATCATTGTCTTCTTTTGCTATAGATGCAAAAGTATCACTTTGCTTCTGTGACAGATATGCCTGTAGTTGTGCATATAATTGACTGCTTTCTGGAATATCTTCCAGATGTACTGAAGATGAGGAGGCCTCACTTTGAGAGATTTTAGAGTTTATCAAACTCATTCTTCCTCTTTGTATAATCGGGGAGTTAGAAGCGGATCCGTATGACGATCCTGGGGATGATCTTCCCCTTCCTCTGGTGTTACTTCCCCTGCCTCTACCCTTGGTTACCCAAGGAGGGTCCATCCTGCACACGTAGCATTTTGTTTTATTCAAATGCATCATAGAGGTCGCTGTAATAATTTTTTTCATCGAAATCGATGATTTCTTCGAAGTCATGAATTGAGAAATCTTCTCTAATGATATCATCGATAATCTTCCATAGAATTAATTCTTGTACATCTCTATTCAGAGGAATTACCTTTAATATAGTAACTAAAGTTTTTTCAGCAATAAGGGCAAAAAAAACTCATTATGAAGATAAATATTCCCTAGATAGGAAATCTGGAAGAGAGTTATCACTTCCGTTTTTATAATGGATTTCAAAATCAAAAGGAGCTAACTGGGCCTGCCACCTAGCAAAAATCAATTTTGATGCATCATGTTTAAAATCTTTATTAAACATATACTTCACATATTGTGCATCAGTTTTTATCAAAAACTTCTGATTATATAAATCATCTTGAAACTTTAACACGCATTTGATGGTGGTTAACATTTCATGTGCCACCGTAGCATATTTCCTATGGGCATCGCTCTATTTTGCAGAGTGAAATCTAATCAAATATTCATTTTTGTCATGGGGATTAATTTGATCAACAGTAGATATACTATTACTGTACATATGGGTCATCTACAATCTAGTTTAGTATCCGAACTCAAAGTTTAAATTCGAATCGAAATATATACAAATTTTATATAGTTTGATGACTGTATGGAAGGATCTTATCCTTTTACCCAAGCAAGGGGCCTGTCAAGAATTAATACGTATTTTCATTGAGCCCGTGTATCTAGCAGTTCTAACCGGGTATATTAATAATAATAGT
>JAJOOR010029863.1:0-18780 GCA_036250505.1 Solanum acaule | reverse complement strand
GAGTTCCTTTAGGAGCAAAGAAAACTGATCCATTCATTTTAGATAACAAGTCACTAAGTCAGGCACATGCATACTTATTGGGAAATTGTGACGAGGTTCAAGAATATATTAGGTACCTTAATTTGAATATAGTATTCTTTTTGTATAATTAATTTTTAACTTATTTTATTTATTGTTTTAACAAAAAAAGTACATGTTGTGTAGAGAGCATGAGCAAGAGGTTAATAATCAGCCACGAAGATCTAAATGGAGAAAGGCCAATAATCATTGTCAAAACTTCTCTCAATGGTTTGAAACTCGTGCTTTGAAAAAGGATGTGCCTGATTTGATAAAACAATTATCTAGAGGACCAAATTCTATTGCAAAAAGATATTCTAGGTATCTCATCAATGGATATAGATTCCATGTTAGGCAGTGTGATGAAAGGCGTAAAACACAAAATAGTTGTGTTACACTAGTTGCCTCAACTACAACCTTTGCAAGCTCAAAGGATAAAAATCTGATTGCTACAGATTTGACTTATTATGGTAGAGTAGTTGATATTGTTGAGTTAGACTATTACGGTCATTTTAAGGTTGTTCTATTTAAGTGCGATTGGTATGAGATTCAAAATGATACTTATGGCCTTACTTATGTCTATTTTAACAAGAGATGCTCTCAGGAAGAGCCTTTTGTGCTTGGATCTCAAGTACACCAATTCTTCTATGTGCAAGATCCATATGATCAAGATAAATATTATGTTATGAAGACTGTTCCGAGAGACTTGTTTAACATGGGTGATCAAGTTGAATCTAATCTCCCACAAAGTTATGAAAACGAGCCATCTGAACATTTGATAGGACCATCTATACCAAAAGATAATGGTGAAGTTCTCTTAACAAGAACTGATGTACCAGAAATAATTATTGATGTTCCTTCGGAGGAATTTGTTACTCAACAACTTGAAGTTGAGGAAGAGGAGTTTGAAGATAAGTTTGCTGATGAGTTTGAATATGAGTCTGAAAATGAGTATGAAGATGAGTCTGAAAATGAGTATGAAGATGAGTTTGAAGATGAGCTTGAAGATGAGTCTGAAGAAGAGTTTGAAGATGAGCTTGAAGATGAGTCTGAAGAAGAGTTTGAAGATGGCGCACCATGAGTTTCCTTCTTTTTGTGATGACCATATAGTGCTTACTTACTGTTTTTGTTATTTAATTGCTTTTTTGGTACAAACACATTAAGATATCTAATATGTGGAATTGAAGATTCGATCGCTAAAATGTTTAAGTATTCTGTTGGCTTTTTTCATGCGCCTGATTGTTGAATAACCTGTAATTCTAGCTTACTATTGTTTATTTGACTGTTTATTGACACAAACTTATCTGACTAACGGTTAGTAATTAATCTCTGAAGTTTTCCTGGTACAATTATCAAACTACTTTTTGATCTGTATATATGAATTGTGATTGTTATGTAAATACTTATTTTTCTTATTATTATCAGGTAGTGGACATTAGAAGCAGCATAGTGAACTCTGCAGCATTACTGGTACTCTTTGTGAAGTTAGTCCTCTGTAGGTAGTACTCCCTTCACTTTCTAGAAGCTAATCGTTAGTCCACTACTCGTTCTCAATTATACCACATAATTACTGATAGCTTGTAAAGGTTTGTACCACTCTTCTCTGCTCCTTTGTGTTTTTCAATTCCCAACTGAAGTATTCATTTTCTTTAAAGGTGTACTACCCGATTTGGATGTATGAGTTCAGGAATATATCGAACCCAGTACTCCAACTGTGAGGATGTTTGTGAGTACTCTTCTTTCCTCCTACCTTGTGGTGGTGTTTGATTTATAATTCCCTGGTTTTCCTTAGTTGAAGACGAAAAAGAGGTGACCTGCTCCCCCGTTTCATTCTCATGGTCTCTTAGTTCGACGCTCGTTAATATTGCAAATCTGATTTGTTTGGTCTTATGTTTTGCTAGTGCTTGTATCCCTTTTTTGTTGATTCTCATAACTTAGATTAGCTTGTTCATACTTTTCTCCCAAGATAGCTCATATCTGATCTGTATGTATTGTTGTGGAACTCAGTGGCTTCAAATATGTAACTAAGCATGTTAGTCGTTGTTGTTGATGTAAATCTTCCTTGTTTTAACTTTGATTGAAGGAATCTGTTGTTTGTCAATATTGAGAATTCTTCTTCCCATGCTTGGTAGCTGATTAAAGTTTTGGAATTGTTAATTTTCCACTGTTTTTATCGCAACATTAGCAATGTAATCTGCTAGATGATTAACTTTACTAAAAATATGCTTGATTGTAACATCCATGTGGGACATAATCTACTGAATGTCTTCTACTCTTTCCACTAATTCCCAAGGAGTTTTCCAGCTTCTTACCAATATGTTTTTCAAATTATGATAGTTTGTTTCCAGACTCACTTGTTGGAATCCTTGGCTCAAACAATATTGTAAAACCTTCCAGATAGCCATTGATTCTACATCCATGTTGGAAATCATTCATATACTTTGCGCTTCTGCAAAAAGTAGCTGACCGGTGTGGTTTCTGATGCAGAAACCATAAGAACTTTGGCATGGATTTCCTTTGCTCGGTCCATCAGTATTACACTTAATCCAACCCATTTCAGGTGATTTCTAGTTCACTAAATCATAGTATAGAGTAGGCTAGTATGACTGTAGCAGGGCCAGCATTCCTTTCCACTGATTATTATATTTTAAGTTAAATTACTGCGGGGAAAAAATGAATCAATCAGCAATACTAAAGAAAAAGGGTTCAAATCCAAACAAAGCTCAAAGTACATTAAAGAATCTGGATTTTGATATACAATACCGATCAAGTGCTGAATTGGCCAACAATTTCAAGATTAAGAGAGAACAACTTGCAAATGAACGCAATGATAGAGCTAAGAAAGATCAGGCACTAATACCACTTAAAAGAAAGAATTCTGAGGATTTCATTCCACAACAAGGAAAAAGTAATTGGTTGGGCACAAATCAGTAATTAAATCGCCTTCAAGGGAAGAGCTTAGTACCTCACATATGATTGCAGGGAAAGGACAAACTAAACAACGGTTATTTCAATCTAGAGAGTCCATTCAAGAGAAAGGAATTAAACTTCTTATGAATAACTCTAGGTTCCAAACGTCTTTCAAGAAAGGTGTTACTGCTTCAGTACATGTGACTGGAACAACACTAGGTAATGGAGAGGTACAACATGATATTGAGGATCTACTTAAATTCAAACAGGTGAAGAGGAAGTCGGTCCGATCAGCCACCAGTATTGATCAGTTTCCGGATAACCAACGGATACACAATGAAAATGATATTCATGATCTATCAAATTGCAAGTAGGTAAAGAGGAAGTCGGTCATACCATCTAATAGTCTTGATCAGTTTCAGAAAAATGAAGGGATACGCATAGATGATGAAACAAAATGTGATAACCACATAATAGCTGATGTCGAATTTATGCATGCTCCTATTATTAATGAACACAACAAAGGATTGGATAATCTTGTGGATCAAGAATAACTCAGTGGAGATGAATGTGATGTAGAAGAGGAAATTGACATTGATTGTAGTACAAAAGGTATATCTTAAACCTTGTAAGATTTATTACTTGTTATAAAAGAAATTTCTTATTTCCTGTCTGTTACATTAATCTAGAAATATCGAAGCCTAAAAAAGTTCGAGGACAAACAACATGTAAGGATATTCACGCAAGAAATTTGGAAGAAAGAAGGAGGTGACATTTGATAAAGGACAAGCAGTGGGACCAACAAATAAGATAGTGTCAGAATTAAGCAACTTTATAGGAACAATTGCAAGGAATCCTAGATTCATCAGCTTGATGTACACTAGTTGGCATGCGGTGCCAAATGATACTAAAAAGTGCATGTGGGAATATATCATTGTAAGAACAATCACTTTTGAGATTGCATATTTTATTGTTTGTTTTTACTTACTGAAGCTAAATATATTTTATTTTGCATAGTACAAATTTCTAATTCCAGTAGAAGGAAAGAAGTGGGTGATGACTGGTCTTCATGATGCTTGGAGGCGACACAAGCAAAAAATTAAAGAGAAATTTTTTGATAAAAACAGTACCCTTGAGGATATGCTAGCAAAGCATCCTGACGGCATTCCTAATAATCAATTCCGCCACCTGATCGAGTATTGGAAACACCCAACTGTTCAAGTAAGGCTAAAATAATGCATTTCTACTCATTGACATATTTTGCATCATATCTATTCTTTTTTTTATTTATCAATTCAAGTATCTCTTTTTATTTAATAATAGGCCATATGCGAGATGAATTCTCAAAATAGGAAAAAACAAAAGTGGAGGCATCGAATGGGACCTATTAATTTTGCAAGAGTATGCGTGGCATTGGTAATACTTAGCTGACATTTCTTCAAAAATCTGAATTTCATTTTTTTGTACTTTATTAGAACATATTGATGTTATTTTTAATTTCTTTTGATATAATCTGTAGCGTTCAGCCAAAGACAACAACGAAGAACCATCAAAGGTTGAAATGTTTATTGCAACTCGTACCAAGATAGGAAAGGAAATCCAGAATGATACCCATTCTTTGTCAATGTCGCTGAATTGTTTGCTAGGAAAAGTTGTTAGATTTTTTTAGTTATTGATCGCTATCATAGGACTGTTGATTTGTTGAGATGGGGTGACAATTTTATTTTAAAATGCTTGAGACGCTAGACAGTTTGCTCGGAAGGGATGTCAATTAAAGTTAACTAAATGAATCATAAACTCATTTTAGCTGGAAATGAAATAGTACTTACAGTTCACTGTGGATGCCAATTTTATTCAATAGGCTGAACTTCAGAATCGCAAAATTCTGGGGAAACAGTTGATGATGCATTTAGGGCAGTGTTTGGAAAGGAGCATCATGGTCGACTTAGGTGCTATGGTAGATCAGTGACAACAAGTTCTTTGAAGAATGATGAGGAAATTAACAATCTAAAACAAAAGCATACCAATGAAATCACTTCTCTAAAGGAAGAATTGAGAGAAGAAATGCGACATTTATTCACTCAATTGCTGCAAAACAACCCTGGATTGAATTTTCAAGATATACCAGGGTGTGTTGGATCTAACCTTGCTTCACCTGTTGATGCAAGTAGTGCACAAGCTGTAAGAGGCACAAATCTTCCACATTCTTCAGGGTCAGATCATAATCCAATTCTTCAAAAGGTATTTTGTATTTAGCATTCTCTGTTAATTGTCTGCATATTGTTATCCATATCCAAGGTAGTTGTCATTTTGTTGCTTATGTATCTCCTCTTATTGTTGACTTGATTAATGCTCTTCTGGAAGTTGTCCAATGTGTTGCCTTGCACTATTGGATTTCCTTGTATGGCTGTGGAATGATTCTTGTTGGGGGAAGGCTCTGGGCTCCTGGTTTGAGATAGTTGTCCTCTGTAGCGATATAATAATTCTTGTTAGAATAGGATTGTGTATACCTAAAGAATTCCAGCTGTCCAGCAGTGTTCCTGAGCTCGTTGATGGTGTGTTGAATCTTCCATGGAGTTTTGGCATTGCTGTTGAGCCATTTGGTTAATAGCTCTGAATCGGCCTCCAATATCACCTTCTTGTATCCATGTTGAACACACCAGTGCAGGCCACGTAAAGCTGCCTGACTTTCAGCCTGGTTGTTAGTGCTAATTCAAGTTGTCTGCATCCTTCTATCAACAACATCAACTCTCCCCAATTACAAGGCCAATTTATGTAAGGATAGACTGTCATACGGAGTCTGCTAGTATCTTTAAAGACCAGGAATTTGACTCTTGCACTGCTAGACTTTTTGCCTCTATATTTTGCATATCACATGTTCTTCTTGAGGAATGTGTCTTTGAGTAATGCCCAGGGAATTTGAAAAGAATTTCCAGATATAATTGGCAAAGTGCCCAGACACAAAGATGTGATCAATTGAATTTGTTCCAAGTTTGATACAACAAGAACAATCTGCAGGTTCTCTTCCAAAAGTAACAATTCTCTCCTTCTTGCAATTGCTATTTGGTGTTAAGAATAAGGGGAATTAGTAGTGGTGGGGCATGTTGGCTTACCAAAGTTTCATTCCATTGTCCTTCTCTGATAAAATGTGATACAGTGAGCAATATCCTGCTGCAATTCGCACCACTGGAATATTCTCTAATGCGCCTAATAATGGACGGGGTTCCAGATCAGTTTGCTTAGTTTGATGACCAAGTTTAGTTTCATTTCCCCAAGAGAATATATATATAAACCCTTCCTTCTTTTGATAATACGGCAGTGAAGAAATTCCCATGTTTGTTATGAACTTATTACATGTTTTTTTATGTATTTGTATGTTTGCCTATTGTTTTCTTCCAGATTTTATCATTCATATTGGGTCTGCTTTGTACATGTTTGGGATCATTTAACTGTTAGCCTACTGTTTTCTCCCAGATTTATTTTATCATTCATATTTGCCTACTGTGACAGTCTTGGAATACATGCCTTATTGTTTTCTCCAAGATTTTATAGATTTTGTACATGTTTGGGGATCATGTAACTGTGAAGGGGTTGGGAAGGGACTGGGAATTGAACAATATAGTGAACATATGAAATACATGATTCTCTAACTTATAATTTACTGTTGAATGTGCAAGAAAATACCGCTGATTGAATTTGATGAATAGAGGACAGAAGTAAACTCGATCTATTGTAGTGAACGATAAAGAGTTTTTGTACTATATATTATCATAAATGTTGTTTGAATACATTTAGTTTTGTGGAATGTATGTATTGCTAGTAGAGATCTTTAAGAAATTGCTTTCTATATGTATGAGACATGTTCTCGGAGTTTATTTAATTTGAAATATCTTTCGAATTATTTATAAGCTAATTTTGTGCTTTATATCACTTATATATATTTAATTGTGATTATTGATTAAATGCAAACTAAATTTTATCGTAAGTATGGCTAAATTGTAGCTACAAAAATTCTACACAGTATTTCAACACTTCGAAAGTGTTGCTTATTGTTTATAAATTTTATCTTGTACTTAAGAAGAGTTACACTTTATAAGTGTTGTTGTAGGTGATATATAAAAGGCTACACTTTTAAAGTGTAACCAATAACAATGCAAAGGTAACACTTTTAAGTGTAGTATAATTAGATAAAAGTGTTGCTAATGAAATACTCCAAAGCGTGGCCTTTATACCTCTTTGGCGACGCTTTTTAAGTGTTGCTACTTTTGCAACACTTCAAAAGTGTGGCCTAATGTCAAAGGTTACGCTTCTTTAAGCCACCCCCTAAAAAGTGTTGCTTAAAGTCAAAAAGTGTGGCCTTTTATCAAAGGCCACACTTTTTGCTAGTTTAGGCTACACTTCACCGGGGTGGCCGTAGGCCTAAAATGGTGTAGTGTGGGTACAACCCAAACTCAACATAGGAGTCCAAAAATATGGACTAAACAAAAGGAGAACTCAAGGAAGCCCAGAAGAACTGGCTCACCCTTGAATTCGACGATGATCACTGATCTACTAATTGAGGTTTGTCAATAGCTGTTTGAAGATGCCCTATACTCCACAAAGAAAGAGCAAGTGCAGTATCGATACACAACCACACTGTACTGGTAGGATCATGCGGCTATCCCAATTAGTGCAATATAAGTAGGTCATTACAATATCATAAACATGCGTACACCGAACATATACAATATCAATATCATTTCAGGATCAATGTACTATTCCACATTCTCAACAATAAGCGCGTGCATAACAAATCATTGTTCCTCTCATGGAACCCAAACCCAAACAGTTAGTGTACCAGATCGTGGCACCCATTCCAAGTTAATGTGTCGGATCGTGACACCCGTTGCAATATTCATGGCAGTACGTGACATCCAATCCCAGTTAGTGTGTCGGAACGTGATACCCGTTATATTCAACATACCACAATCACAATCACAATGTATATTCTCACAATCATGCAACTAAGAGGTTATTCATGGCATATAGTTATTCGTTCCTACTCATTTATGATTAGTGTGATCAATAATGCAACATTCGCATACATACATGCAATACAATGAAGCAATTACAAACATATATCACACAGACATGAATTCACTACCATCGCTAACTCAAACAAAGCTTGAATTCCCTAAGAAACTTGATTCTTCCCTTTCTGGATTCTTTCCGTTTGTTCTTGGTCTACAAAAAATCATAATAATGCGAGGATCAATAAACAAAAACCCGCATTCCCAGATTATGATCAATAAAATCAACCCTAGGTCTAACCCTTGATCCCCATACCTAGATTAGGACTTTTTCCACCATAAATCCCTAATCAAAACCCTCTCCCATCGATAATTACCTAAGAAACTAAGTTCTAGGATCGAAAAAGGGATTCGGAAGTGAAAACCATACCTTTAGCCTCAAGAATGGTGAAAAACTGTCAAGAAAACACATGGGGTCGTTCCTTTGCTCTCAAAGTCGAAAAGTGCAGAATAATGGCGTTTTGGGGTTTATTTTCGACTTAAGTCACGTCTGTCCTGCCTCAACGGTCCTCACCCCGCTGCAGCGGCCCCGCTCTGGTGACACAAATCCCACCATAGCGGCTTGCACAGAATAGAGAGCTAAATAAAGAATTCCCAAACCCCCATTTCACAACACACCTTCATCCCACGACACTCAGAAAATGCTCGTTCACACTAAGATCATTTTCGGGAGTTCTACTCTCCTGAATTCAATTTCGTAAAGTCTTATGGGTTCCTTAACATCTTAGCTACCTACTCATATGATCAAATTCACGATTAGACCTCCCATTTGTTATCAGATTTCCCTATACCCCACTGACTCTGATTTCATCCAAATATGGACTAGGTTGGGAAATTTCCAGATACTACCAAAAAGTTTTTCGGTCCAAAATTTTTCTCCGTTGGCTTTTCTTTAACGACGGGAACAGGTCGTTACAATAGATATCAATTTACCCATCACTCATTCCCGAGTGACAAACTAGGAAAACCAGGCTAAAGAAAGAGTGGAGTAGTACCTGAATCGTCGAACAACTGGGGTTACTTGTCTCGCATGTCCTTCTCAGTTTCCCAAGTGGCTTCCTCAACCGGACGATGCTTCCATTAAACTTTCATGGACTTAATCTCATTGGTCCTCAGCTTTCAGACATCACGATCAAGAATAGCAATCGGTTCTTCCTCATACTGAAGGTTTTTGTCTAGCACAACTGAGTCTCATTTTATTATGTAATCTCTATCACCATGGTATCTCTTCAACATGGACACATGAAATACCGAATGAACTCCTAATAGGTTAGGAGATAAAGCCAACCTATACGCCACTGGCCCTACATGGTCAAGAACCTCAAATGGTCCAATGAATCGGGGACTAATATCACCCTTCTTACCGAATCTCATCACCCCTTTCATGGGTGATACCTTAAGAAGAACGTTCTCACCAGTCTGAAATTCCATGTCTCTTACCTTATGGTTTGCATACTTCTTCTGTCTACTTTGGGCTGCTAAAAGCTTAGCTTGAATACTCCTCACTTTATCTTAAGCATCCTTCACTAAATCAACCCCCAAAGGTTTCACATCTCAAGCCTCAAACCATCCTATGGGTGATCTACATCCCCTCCCATACAGTGCTTCAAATGGTACCATATCAATGCTGGAGTGGTAACTATTATTATAGGAAAACTCACACAAGAGGAGAAACTTATCCTTATGAACTCCAAAGTCAATCACACATTCCCTCAGCATGTCCTCTAACACTTAGATAGTTCTCTACGACTTCCCGTCCGTCTGCAAATGGAAGGTTGTGCTAAAGGTGAGTTGAGTATCCAACTCCTCATGCAATTTTCCCCAAAACTTAGATGTGACTTCGTACCACGATTTGAGATGATAGAAAGGGCACCCCATGCAGCTTACTATCTTCTTTACATATACCTTAGCCAATTGTTGAGCATTATAGTCTGTTCTGACTGGAATAAAATGTGCTGACTTAGTCAATATGTCAACCACTACCCAAATAGAATCAAACTTCCCCAAAGTCTTGGGAAGACCAACCACGAAATCCATAGCTATCCTTTCCCACTTCCATTTCGGAATTGGCATTCTTTGAAGCAGACCAGTAGGCCTTTGGTGTTCATAATTTACTTGTTGGCAATTTTGACATTTAGCCACAATCTCCGCTATATCTTTCTTCATGCCAGACCACCAATAAAGTCGCTTTAAATCTCGGTACATCTTAGTCACACCCGGATGAATAGAATACCTCGACCCATGGGATTCCCAATAAATTATGAATCAAGTCGCCCACTGTAGGAACACAAATCCTTTCTTTAAAACTGAGTACAGCTCCCGCATTAAGAGTGGTCTCTTGTGCCTTGCCAAACACTATTTTATTTCTGAGCTCTTTCAAATGTTCATCCTTAAATTGTTTGGCCTTGATCCCCTCGATCAACATGCCCCTTACTTCAATGCTAGCTAACGCCCCACCTTTTTCTGAGATGCTCAGCTGCATGAACTTAGATTTCAAATGTTGAATTTCTTTAGCCAAAGGTCGCTTGGATACACTCAAGCAAGCTAAACTACTCATACTCACCGTTTTTCTACTTAGTGCGTTAGCCACTACGTTAGCCTTACTGAATGATATTGGATGGTCACATCATAATCCTTGAGTAACTCCATCCACCTTCATTGTCTCAGATTCAGATCCTTTTAAGTGAACACATGTTGTAGATTGTGATGATCAGTAAATACTTCACACTTAACACCATAAAGATAATGTCGCCAGATCTTGAGAGCAAACACTACCTCTGTTAACTCTAAATCATGTGTTGGGTAGTTTCTCTCATGAACCTTCAACTGCCGCGATGCATAAGTTATGACATTCTTATCCTGCATAAATAACGCACCCAAACCAGAATGTGAAGCATCACAATAAACTATTAAGTCTTTACCTTCCACCGGTAGTGCTAGAATAGGTGAGGTGGTCAAAACAGTCTTGAGCTTTTGGAAGCTCTCCTCACATTTTCAGTCCATTCAAAAGGTACCTCCTTTTTGGTCAAATTTGTCAGATGTGTGGCAATAGAAGTGAAGTTTTTCACATACCGACGATAATAGCTAGTGAGCCCCACAAAACTCCTAATTTCGGTCACAGAACTTGGTCGAACCCAATTCCTAACCGCCTCAATCTTTTGGGGATCTACCATTACCCCTTCCTTTGAAATTACATGCCCAAAAAGGCAACCGAAGTCAACCAAAATTCACACTTAAAAAATTTTGCATACAACTTTTGTTTCCCAAGAACACCCAGAAGAATACGAAGATGTTGAGGATGCTCTTCCTCACTTTTCGAATACACCAAGATGTCATCAATAAACACTATCACAAACAAATCGAGAAAGGGCTTGAACACACCGTTCATCAAACTCATGAAAGTTGTAGGCGCATTTGTCAACCCAAACGACATACCTAGAAACTCATAATGCCCATAACGAGTCCTAAATGTCGTTTTTGGTATATCCTCAGGCCTAATCTTTAACTGATGATAACCTGACCGTAAATAAATCTTAGAAAAAACTAATCAACCCTACAATTGGTCAAAAAGATCATCTATCCGAGGCAGTGGATACTTATTTCGAATGGTGACCCTATTCAATTGGCGATAGTCTATGCACATTCTCATACTACCACCCTTATTCTTAACAAACAAAATAGGAGCACTACATGGGGACGCACTAGGATGAATGAATCATTTATCAAGAAGCTATTGGATTTGAGCCTTAAGCTCTCTTAATTATTCTGGAGCCATACGGTAAGGAGGGATGTAAACAGGATGGGTACCAGGTTCTAAATCAATGCAGAAATCTATATCTCTATCTGGATGCATACCAGGTAAATCAATAAGAAACACTTCTCTAAATTATGACACCAGAGGAATAGACTCAATAGAGGGAAATTCAACCTCAACATCCTGAATATAAGCCAAATAAGTCAAACAACCCTGCCCTACCAGTTTCCTAGCCCGAATGGAGGATATGATCTTAGCTTGCTTAGGCTTGTACACCTCTTCCCACTCTAACTTTTCCCTACTGGGGATCTCTAGAGTCACAGACTTAGTATTACAGTTGAACACAGCATAATAGGGGATAACCAAGTCATGCCTAAGATTATATCAAAGTCAGTCATATCCAAAATCACCAAATCAGCCCAAGTCTGAAAAAACCCATAATTAAGATAGGACAAGCACGATAGACATGGGTGACTATGACAGACTCTCCAACGGGGGTAGAAACACGGATAGGGGTATCAAGTATATCACAAATCATATCAAACTCTGAGGCAAATCGTATGGACACATAAGAATAAGTAGAACCCGAATCAAATAACACATTAGCCATCCGGTCACAGACAAGGATAGTACATGTGATCAGTGCGTCAGACACCTCTGCCTCAGTCTTGCCCTGAAAGGCATAACACTGAGCCCTATCATCATGAAGGGCGACTTCCCTGCCTGGTTGCGCCGTACCTCTGTCTGCGTTACCATTTCCCCGACCTCCATGGCCTCGTTGATTTCCTCCTCGCCCACCTTGTGGATGCCCTCGACCAGTATTACCATTTCCCGCAGGTACCACTGCTCTAGTCTGCTGCTGCGCGGACTCCATCATGCGCGGGTGGAGACAATCTCTCCTCATATGCCCAGGTTCTCCACATATCAAAAGATGTCCTGCTGCCCGCCGAAAGTGCGGCACCCTGGCTATCCTGAATCAAATTCTGAGGTGGAGTTCCCGAGTAATTACTTGTAAAAGCAGGCATGGTGGACTGAATTAGTCGGGCTGCAAGTGTTGGACTACCTGAACCTCTGGAGTAGGAACCTTTAAAGTTGCCTGAATTCTTTGCTTTCTTAGCCAATGCCTTAGACTGACCGTCTCGCCTCACCCCCTCCACTTTCTTCACAAAATTTGTTACCTCATTAAAACTTTTTTCCTGCAGAAGTCATGTGCACAGACAATACTTGTAACTCACAATTCAGCTCCTTAACAAATAGGCGGATCCTCTTTTCCTCAATAGTCACCAATTGCGTAGCATAGCTAGACAAAGCATGGAACTTGGCCTCATAAGCAGCCACAGACATACCACCTTGCTCCAAAACCATGAACTCATCCTTCTTACGATCTCTCAAAGTCCGGAGGACATACATTTCCAAGAACAGAGCATGAAACTGGGTCCATGTGAGTGGGGGTAAAGTTGAAGATCTGCACTCCACATAAGCTCTCCACCACTACTTAGCCTCGCCCTAAAGTTGAAAAGTCACAAACTCTACTCCATGTTGATGGATAATTCCTAACTTATGAAGCCTCTCATAGCAATCTAGGTTGAACTCATAAGCATCCTCACTCTCAGGAACACTAGTGATTTCAATTTCAAGAACTTAGTCAACATCTCATGCTCATTACCAGTCATAACGGGACCCAACAAAGGACAGAAGAAGGCATCAGTACCTACAATTCCACCCACCTTAGGGACAGTGATAGCAATAGGGGGATTGGAAGGAGCTTGAGTTGCTTGAACAGAGGGAAGAACTCCAGGACCAACCAATCCTTTCAAGAACGACATAATATGTTGAGCTAACACTAGATCCAAAGGAGGAATACTTGTAGTCTCAGCCTGCACCTCTTCCTCTTGTCCAACATCCTCATCATTCTCAACCTCTACATTCTCCTCTATCTCTTCATGATGCGCAGGAGGATTCCCATTTCTGGGAGCATTCTTAACATCAACTCCATCCCTAGTAGGTTCTACCCTTCCTTGGCTTCTGCCCCTTGCTCTTCCTCTACCCCTGCCTCGACCGCAACCTCTCATTGTGGATTACTCAGCTGGCGCGTTGACGGGAACTACGGTCCTGGTGCCGTTGAACCTAGTGTTAACCATCTGCGGATAGAAGAGTGAAGGAGATTATATAGCAATTTGGATCACCAGATACCAATTGGAACTAAGTTATAGCACGAAAGGAGACAAGAGAAAAAAGAGAGATTTTCTAAAGTCCTATAGCTTCTCAAAGAAAAGTACAGATGTCTCCGTACCATTCCGCAAGACTCTACTAGACTCATTTTGGTACATCGAGATCAACGAACCTAGGGATCTGATACCAACTTTGTCACGACCCAGACCGTCGTGATTGGCACCCACACTAACCCTCCGGTGGGAAAACCATTACTACAACCCAACTAACTAAATTTATGAAAACTTAAGCATTTAAAGATACGGAAGTAGGTTTAAATGCAAGAGTCAAATAGAGTTCCCATAAACTCTCAAAAGATCTAACAACGACTAACAAAACAATGCGAAAAGTAATTCCCTAGAACTTGAAAGTCAATGTACCAAAACTCTAACAAGGATCATAAGTCTAAGGAAATGGGTACAACCCAAACTCAACATAGGAATATCTAATGAACTAGTCTAAGTCTGAAAAGATGGACTAAACAAAAAGAGAACTCAAGGCAGCCCGGAAGAACTGGCTCACCCTTGAATTCGACGACGATCACTAATCTTCTAAACGAGGTATGTCAATAGCCGCTTGAAGATGCCTTGTACTCCACAAAGAAATAGCAAGTGCAGTATCAGTACACAACCACAGTGTACTGGTAGGATCACGCGGCAATCCCAATTAGTGCAACATAAGCAGGTCATTACAACATCAGAAACATGCATACACCAAACATATACAATATCAATATCATTTCAGGTTCAATGTACAATTCCACATCCTCAACAATAAGAGCGTGCATAACAAATCATTGGTCCTCTCATGGAACCCAAACACAAACAGTTAGTGTACCAGATTGTGGCACCCATTCCAAGTTAGTGTATTGGATTGTAACACCCGTTCCAAAATTCATGTCGGTATGTGACATCCGATCCCAGTTAGTGTGTCGGAACATGACACCTAATTATAATAATAATACATTATCAAAGACATTTCATCCAATTCTAAGCGTCAACGATCGTTAATCAGTATATAACCCAACTAAATGAGTTCGGGTCGAATCCCACAGGAAGCGGTACGTGTTTTAGATTCATTTGGGAAGTATGAACATGTTCAAATCAGTCATAGGAATAAAAGTTATTGAATAAAGACATCATTCAAATTAAAGGGTGACACGAATGTCAAATGGGGGGTTTTAGTTTTGGTTCCCACCTACAAACAGTCACAAACAATAAAAATTAACAATAATGAGACGGCTTCTTGGGATCTAATTGATTATAGGCAATTATAGACATATGGGTAATTGTAACTATTAGTAAATAGCTAGATATTAGTGAGTAATCTAGGCTATACGGGAGGTAAAATTTCTCTCGAACAATTTACCCCGAATCAAGTAATTTCTCTCGAACATCAACAAGCATGCAAAATAGGAACAGCCCACACCTTAGTCCATTCACTCTCTCGAGCTGAATGTGTGGGATTGGGTTTAGGATTCACTCTCTCGAGCTAAGTCGTATGGGTTCCTTAACATCTTAGCTACGTACTCATATGATCAAATTCACAATTAGAACTCCCGAAAATTATCTTAGCATGAACGGGTATTTTCTAAGTGTCGTGGGATGAAGGTGTGTTGTGAAATGGGGGTTTGAGAATTCTTTATTTAGCTCTCTGTTCCGTGAAAGCCGCTATGGGGAGATTTGTGCTGCCAGGGCGGGGCCGCTGCAGCGGGGTGAGGACCGCTGTGGCGGGACAGACGCGACTTAAGTTGGAAATAAACCCCAAAATGCCATTATTCTGCACTTTTCGATTTTGAGAGCTAAGGAACGACCCCATGTGTTTTCTTGACAGTTTTTCACCATTCTTGAGGCTAAAGGTAAGGTTTCACTCCCCAAATCCCTTTTTCGATCCATAAAACTTAGTTCCTTGGGTAATTATCGATGGGGGAGGGTTTTGATTTGGGATTTATGGTGGAAAAAGCCCTAATGTAGGTATGAGGATCAAGGGTTCGACGTAGGGTTGATTTTATTGATCATAATTTGGGAATTTGGGTTTTTGTTTATTGATCCTCGCATTATTATTATTGTTTGTAGACCAAGAACAAGCGGAAAGAATCCGGAAAGGGAAGAATCAAGTTTCTTAGGGGATTCAATCTTTGTTTGAGGTAGGTGATGGTTGTGATTTCATGTTTGTGTGATATATGTTTGTAATTGCTTCATTGTATTTCATGTATGTATGCGAATGTTGCATTATTGATCACGCTAATTGTAAATAAGTATGAACGAATAACTATATGACATGAATCACATCTTAGTTGCATGATTGTGAGAATGTAAATTGTGATTGTGATTGTGGTATGTTGAATGGAGCGGGTGTTGATGAGTCTGAGATTTGGACTCATTTAGGGCTTAGTTTATACAGATTTAGTGCCCTCAAATGCTTAGTTTGTGCCATTAACTGATGTTAAATCCTTGATTTCCAGGAATATGGATTAAGGAACAAAGCTAGGACGCTAACAGGCAAAAAGGAACAAAACAGGCATGTTAACAGATTTCTCTAGACCTCACTGACTCCGATTTCGTCCAAATCTAGACTAGGTTGGGAAATTTCCAGATACTACCAAAAAGCTTTTCGGTCCAAAAAATTTCCCCGTTGCCTTTTCTATAATGACGGGAACAGGTCGTTACACTCACTTAAATTATTTTAGGGTAAATAATTGTCATCTTAATAAATTGGAGTTAATATCTCAAAATATCACACAACTATAAGAAATTTTAGAGAAAAGTCATTGAACTTTGTTTTGTATCAATAGTATTATTAACTTAGGACTTTTATCATACAAAAATACTATTTATCATAAAATAAAAACTAAAAAATAAAAATAGTAAAAGAAATTAAACTATTTTTATACCTATGATGTATTTTTTTTTTAAAAAAAATGAATAGTGATTAGATCTTATGGCAAACGAGCATTTTATCATATAAAATTGAACTTTTTGGTCTGATTTGAATAATTTTTATTTTTAGATTTTTGAGTGTAGTAATTTCTTAACTGATATAAAATTGTCATCTCAATTTTTTCATCTGAAAGCAAGCGGAAACTTGATCATAATGCATTGCTTTAACTTGTATTTATGGTCTCTTTCATGATTGAACTATCATCTTATATACTTATTTTAATTTAAGGTTAATTCATGATTTTGTTGGTGCTTCTTGGTCTTAAATTCATACATCAACATTATTATATTAGTCGGATTATAATATTTTGTATTAATAATAAATAGATTAAACATTGTACATTTCATTTGTATTGAATTTATTTAGCAACAAATAACTCTCTCTAAATAATAAAATTTGTACGCAAATTTATTGAAATAAATTTACTAGTACAAATATAAAATATAAAATAAACAAAACGATTAAAATGATTTGAGGGGGTATTTTTATCTTTACATAGATTAATCTCATGATATTCAATTTCATATATTATTAATACCACCAAATGAAAGGTATTAGTTATACATCTTATAATAACATGTAGGGTGTATAATTAATACATGCATTAGGTATATTTAATATTTCTACAAAATATAGTACTAAATAATATCATTCATAATATATGGATTATTTTTCCTAATGTACCCTATTAAACAAAACCCCTTAGTGCGATTGAATATTTTTAAGGAGAGACTTCTTTTTATATAAATAGCAAATTCTGTACGTTGATGGGAGGATAATCCAATCAACAGACAACCAAACACTCAAATTTATTTCAATTCAGTTATGTTTAACAAGATTCCTTGTTTTTTACCATTAATTGTTTTCTTGTAATGTACTCCATATTGCCTAATTAGCTTAGTCTAGGTCCTAATTCTCTGGGGAAAAGTTTTTGCATAGGGTGTGTTGAAGGAAAACATTGTTACTTTTTTTTGTCTCAATTTAGGTGACACATTTTGTTTTTTAGAATCAAGCAGTGTAAGTTTGACGGAGCTTTTGCTCATGAAATTTCCAATCTTTTAAAAAAATGAAATTTATATATTTGTAAACTACGTAAAAAGTACTATAAGTCACAATAATTGATAATTCAAAAATATTCAAAAGATATATGAAAACATTACGGTTAAAGATAGACTGGTTTGAATCTCTAATCTGAAATCCGTCACATAAATTGAAATGAAATTGAGATAAAACTTACTTTTATTTCAGGTGTATATGTTACAAACCATTAGGTATATGACGTATAATAACTAAGCATAAAGTTTGTTTTGCTCATATATTATAAGTATAAGTTGTTTGTTGAAATTAAAGATATTGATAGTGAGTGTGAATGAGTTTTTCGGTGCAAAAAGTTAAGTCGTTTCAACGGATAACATTAGATAGTCGAAGGTGAGTCAGTGCCACATGTGATTCTTATATTCACTGATTGACTTGTCTCAGCTTTTCAAAGAAAAGGCCGGCCAACCTTTGAATGAAAACCATCCCCACACATCTGACAAATTATTTTATCTACTTCAAATCTTCATTTTCATTCAACTATGTCTTGCAAGGACAATCTCTGCTATTTTTTACCCAAGTTAAGGGGTGGCAAATGGATGGATTGAATCGGATATAGATGAATTAAATATGGATTGCGTTAAAATGAATTGAATTATAATTCATCCATATAAAATATGAGTAAATATAGATTTAGTCAAATATAATTTGAAAAAATGATTGTCACCCACTTTAATCTCCTATAGCCAAAATTTATTAAATCAAAACTAAGTTGTTAATACTTCAACCCTTACCATCCCACCC
>JAJOOR010029862.1:0-16660 GCA_036250505.1 Solanum acaule | reverse complement strand
AACCTACCTAAACTATATTTTCCGGATGAAAACAAAAAATTTACTTATATAGTAGAATCAGACGCCAGTGAAAAGAGTTATGGAGGAGTCTTAAAATATAGGTATGATAAAGAAAAAATAGAACATCATTGTAGATATTATTCAGGAACATTTACTAATACAGAAATAAGATGGGAAATAAATAGGAAAGAATTATATTCAGTATATAAGCAATTTTTTGAAAAGACAACATTAAAACCGTGACTCGATTTGTATTTTTTTTTTCTTATACACTATTTTTTTTTAAATGGTCAATTAAGATATCAATTATCCAAAAAAAAATATTTCATTCCGTGCGAAGCGCTGATGAGTAAACTTTTTAGTTCCAAAGTTCAAAAATCATAGAATCCATTATATTTACTATATTCAAGTTTAAACATCTTAAAATTCAAGTATTCTAAAGTTCAAGTTCTAAACTTCAAGTATGCTTCAATTCAAGCTCAAAAATCCTTAATTCACAATATAATTTTAAAAATCTCAATTCAAATCAAAACACTAAATCAATGTTATAAGTTCATAAACTAATTCACAATCAAATTTACAAACTAGCAATGTTAATAACATAAATTTGACAAAATATATAAATACAATAAGCTAACATAGAAATTAAAAAAATTAATCAAATTAATAAAAAATTCATAAAATCCAAAAATCTAACCTTAATTATTAGTTTGAAAATTGGGATTTAGAGGGGGAGATGCTGGCAGACCGGAGGGGTGGACGGCACAGAGGTGGCGCCGGCGGACGGGAGGGGTGGTCAGCAATGGTGATTGAGTGGTGGTGGAGAGAGTTAGAAAGAAGAAGAGAGAAGAGAGAAGAGAGAAAAGTAAAAAGAACGAGCACCGCCCTTGAAAAAATGCACAAAAAGCCACGGATAATGTTGCTCTATTCGTCATTTTTTTAAATGTTTGACTAACATTTTAACTAAAAGTGACAATTAAAGAAACATTGTCCGACACTTCTTTTAAAAAATATTAATTATAAACGACGGATGAAGTCATTATAAAGTAATTAGAAGAAGAGGAAGAGGAAGAGGAAGAGGAAGAGGAGGAGGGACGAGAGAAGAGAATAAAAAATAGGCACTACCCTTGAAAAAATGCACAAAAAGTGATGGATAGTGTTGCTCTATCCATCGTTTTTTTAAATGTTTGATTAATAAATTGACTAAAACCGATGGATAAAGCAACACCGTACGACGCTTCTTTTTTAAAAATTACTAATAATAAATGACGGACGAAGTCGTTATAAAGTAATTAATAAATTGTTATTTTTAATCAAAAGCGACAGATTGTCACAATTGATAACTAAAAATTCACCTAAAATGATTCAAAAAGTCAGGTCATTTTTGTTAAAAATAAAATAAAACGATGGGCAACGTCGCAAATGCGTTGCATTCTTGGAGCGATGGTGTTTATCATATTTTTTAGAACTCTTTTTAGTAGTATAATACTAATTGAAAGTTCAAGAGGGGTGGAGTGAATTATAATTTTTTGTTATTTTAGTCGACTGACACTTAGAAGTAGTTGATTGTTGAACAGAATAATGGTGAATATTTAATGAAATTGCAGGAAGTAGAATGCAGATAAATAAATTGACACAAGATATTTGTATACTGATTTAAATCCAATGTAAATCCTAATAAATTCCCTTGGGCTTGCACAAGGATTTTCCTGTGTAAGATTTTGAAGTTTTTTTTGTAGTCATGATGTGTGTTTTTTACGTTCACACTCAATAGTTTTCTTTTTTTGTAACTCTCGATATAATGCCTCACCAAATAATATATTTTTCTCTTCTCGTTTGAGTACTTTTTAATACATAAATTTTTCTGAAAAAACCTATTTTAATAAAAATACTTTTAAATATAATTAATTTTTAGTCGGTTGACCAAACGTACTCTTAAGTGATCTTTAGAAGACACTTGATAAGTGCTCTGATAAGTATTTCGATGACACCTACGAGTATAAGTATTTCTTATCATCCTCCTTTGTTCGAGTTTTATTTCAGACATGTAGCTCTTCCTCCTGAAGTAGCCAAATTGCTACCAAATAACTGTTTGTTGTCTGAAGTGAGTCTTTACATTTTGATGATATAGTGAAATTAAGATGCATACACACAAGGGAAGTAAAATTAGTCAATCAATTGGAATTAAAAGGATTACTAGTGTTGCATACCTAACATTTGGTCTCGGTATTGTCAACAATCTTTCTTATTTCAATTAGATGGTTGTATCATAAGTTTAGTGATGAGTAGTGAAATAAAATTTCAAATCCACGCATAGCAAACTGTGGAATAGCTTGGCATTAATGTATAGTTTTTATTGGGTTGCTGTTTTAAGGGGGGTTTAGGTTTTAATTAATGTTTTTATATAAAAAAAAAAGCTCTATAATTTAAGATTTTATTAGTGTACAAACAACATACCTAGTGTATTCCCATAAGTGAGGTTTTAGGAGGGTAGGGCTGGTGTAAACCTTGGAAAGGTAGAAATACTATTTTCGATAGATCCTCTGCACAAGTAAAACATACCATAAAGGTATGAAATGGGAATATAGTAGGGAATAAATTTGATTAGAATTTTATTTGTATGCTAGCATTTCATATTATTCATGAGCTTATACTAGTGGTGGCAAATGGGCGGGTTGAGTCAAATTTGGGCGGGTTGAAAATGGGTTAACATAAAATGGGTAATAATTCAACACTCCCATATTTGATATGTATAAAAATGGATTGGGTAAATTACTAGTTTACCCATATTAACCCATATTTTCATGAGTAAATAGTACTCTACTTAAGAATTTAACATGGAGAAAATATTTTAGTCTTTTTTTAGATGAAAAATGTTGGAAATGCTTCATTTAGTTTTATTGTATCATAAAAGTAAAAAAAAAAAAATCCTTTAACTTTTCAATATAAAATAAAACTATGTCATAATAGGGGGAAAATATTTTTAATTTCAAAGTAAATGAATATCTGTATTTTAGGACTAAAACATGCTTAATGCACTTTAAGCAATGTCAATACTAATACATGATTTGCTTATTTTACACTATGTATTTATTATCCAATATAAAATTAAACAATTAAAAAATATATAATTATAAGTAACAAAAGAAATGTACATTTAAAATATATATTTTTGGAGGGCCAAACACTTCACCTTTTCAATTATAGTGAAAAATAATTAGTTCTATAGAAGAACGTAAAAAGCAAGAGAAATTACAATATTTTTAGTGATATCATGAATTTATAGTAAATAAAAGTTAGAAACTTAACCCATTTGACTAATCCATACTTTACCCATATTTTACCCATATTTTTATGGGTTGAATATGGGTATCAACCCATATTTTATCCATGTAAAAAATTACTCATCCAACCCATTAAAATATGAGCGGGTTACCAAAATATGGGCTCATTTTGCCGGCACTAGCTTATATGATTGAACTGTTAGAATGAGTGGCGCACAATTGGAGTTCAACAGAGCCGAGGATGGGTTCACTATGTTGTTCATCGACTAGAGCCACACATCATGATCTTTAGGAGGCCATTCAGCTATCAGCGACAATAAGAGAACTAGGTGATAACTCTCAAATGTCCTCCTTAAAACCAATTAAAAGAGAAAATGGTCGTAGTCAATAAAAACTCAATGAAGAGTCACGGTTGAATCCCACCGAGAATGGTATATCATAGAGAATTCCTATCAAGAAGTTTGGATTGTAAAATTGCTCATTTGTAATAGTAAAAACAAGTGGGTGGATGATTCCACCAATGTAATAAAAATATTTGGTTATAAATTATCACAATTAAACTGAAATTTTGAAGATTCAAGAGTTAACAAGCAATCTAGGGGTGCGTGGATTTTGAAATCGATGTCACATAGAAGTAATTGTGCTGCTCTATAGTGATGAACATTCATGGATAAGCTAAGTCATCTTCAATAAAGCTAATCATCTTTTGGTCCCAAGCATCTATACATAGAATCTCCTTTCGGTCTAATCTAAATGCCACACTAAACAACCCAATACTTTACTTTATTCTCTCTTTCGATGCAGAAATAGGACAAAGAGATCCGACCCATAACCTTTATTTTCTAGCAAGTTACAAACATCAAACCTAAATTGCTAGTATTGGATTAATTACCCACTCCAATTAATATCTTTCGAACATCAATCAGAGTAATAAGTAAGAATTAAGTTTGCAACCTTAACCCATAGATTAAGCTCATGCTAAATTGCCCAAATTCATGTATGAACAAAAGAAAAATAGAGCATAACGCAATATCCACTACATTAAATCAACACCAAATCCCATAATTAAATCCCTAGATCTTGGGGTTTTAGCCATCCATCACAAAAAGTAAATAAAGAATACCTTCCTTGAAGGCAACCATGGGTAACATGAAATTAAGCAATTACAAGTAAATCTACTTCGGTTTCAACTTCAATTTATCAAATTCAAGACCAAAGTTTTAAAACCCCAAAAGCTAGAATTAAAGTATTCTTAGAAGGGTCAAGTTTTCTCTCTCAAAACTCTATCTTAGAACTAATTTTTCAGACTTCGGAATCATTATTTTTCTCTCCTTTGGACTATTTATAGTTTCCCAAAATTTGTCCATAACCCAATGAGCGTCTTTTAGATGACCTCTCACAAGTCACGGTACATCTTGGTGGCTCCCGGGTGAAAAGAATATCGAGAACTATGCGCTTCGGATAAAATTTGTTCCCTCAAGTCATCCACATTTGGAACACATATACGACCTTAGTATCTAAGTACCCCATCCCCCCCTTGGGAGAAAGCCTCAACAAACTTTTTAAGTACCGCTTCTTTCAATTCTACCAAAGTCGGATCAAGAAATTGATTTGCTTTTACATCCGCCACAAAAGACAATTCTGACCCTTTATGAACTATGACACCACCCTTGGCGGAGTCTACCAACCGAACACCCAATCGGGACAATCTATGGACTTCTCAAGCTAAATCTTTCCTAACCTCATCAACTTTTGCAACACTACCCATCGATAGTTGGCTAAGAGTGTCCGCTACTACATTCGCCTTACCGGGGTGGTATAGGATACTCATATCATAGTCCTTCAACAATTCGAGCCACCTTCTTTGTTAAAGATTCAAGTTTTTTGGATAAACACATATTGTAAGCTTTTATGATCGGTGAAAACATTGACATGGACCCCATACAAATGATGCCTCCAAATCATTAAGGCAAATACAATTGTCGTTATTTCGAGGTCGTGTGTAGGATAGTTCTTCTCATGAACCTTTAGTTGCCTTGAAGCATACGCAATCACTTTACCATTTTGCATAAGCACATATCCCAACCCAACTCTAGAGGCGTCGCAATATACCACAAAGCCATCCGTACCTTCCGGTAAATTCAACATTGGAGCAATGGTAAATCTATCTTTCAACTCTTGGAATTTTTTCTCACAAGCATCCGACCATATGAACTTAGCCTTCTTTTGAATCAAAGTTGTCAATAGAGAGGAAATCGTAGAAAACCCCTCAAAAAGTCTTCTATAATAACTGGCCAAACCCAAGAAACTTCTAATATCGGTTAGTGATAGAGTTCTAGGCCAACTATTGACCGCATCCATCCTAATCAATCTACCTCAATACCTTTGCTTGAAATAATATGGCCTAAGAAAGCCACGGACCTTAATAAAAATTCACATTTACTAAACTTTTCATATAGTTGTTGGTCCTTAAGAATTTGCAATACGATCCTCAAATGATCAACATGCTCATTCTCACTCCTTGAGTAAATCAAGATATCATCTATGAATACAATTACGAACATATCAAGATATTGTCTAAACACCCTGTTCACCAAATCCATAAATGTCACCAGGGCATTAGTCAAACCAAAGGGCATCACCAAAAATTCATAATGACTATATCGGGTCATAAAAGCCATTTTTTGGAATATCTTCTTTCTTCACCCTCAATTGGTGATAACCCGAACGAAGATCAATCTTGGAGAAATAACTTGCCCCTTGAAGTTAGTCAAACAAATCATCTATTATCAGAAGGGGATACTTATTATTAATGGTCACCTTATTCAATTGTCGATAATCGATACACATACAAAAGGACCCATCTTTCTTTCTAATAAATAAAAAAGGAGTACCCCATGGAGAGATGCTCGGTCGGATAAAACCTTTATCCAACAAATCTTTTAATTTCTCCTTCAACTCCTTAAGTTTCACCGGAGCCATTCTATAAGGAGGAATAGAGATAGGTTATGTATCCAAACGAAGGTCAATTCCAAAGTCAATTTCCCTTTCGAGAGGAATACCGAGTAGATATTTCGAGAATACTTTTGGAAACTCCTTTACTACGGGGACCGACTCAAGAGAAGGGGTTTTGGAATCCACATCCCTTACCCTAACTATATGGTAAATACAACCCTTGGAAATCATTTTCCTAGCTTTAAGGTAAGAAACAAATTGTCCTCTAGGCATATAATTTCCCCCCTTCCACTCTAGGATAGGCTCATTTGGAAATTGAAATTTGACCACACGGGTTCTACAATTAATCGAAGCGTAGCATGAATGCAACCAAATCCATACCAAGAATGACATCAAAATCTAACATGTCAAGCTCTACCAAATCAACAAGAGTAACTCTATGGGATAAGGAAACGGGACATCTCCTATAGACCCTCTTAGCCAACATAGAATCACCAACAGAGGTAGAGACAGAAAAAGGTTCTAACAACACATCAGGGAGCACAAAGGAGTCACAAAGGACAAATTAGCCCCTGGATCAAGTAAGGCATACACATATATATGGAAAATTTTAACATACCGGTCACCACATCCGGGGAACTCTCTTGATCACCTCTAGTTTGGAGAGCATAAAATCGATTTTGCTTAGGAGCACTTGCACCCGAACCACCTGGACCGCATGCAGGGTAAGGTTGAGCCCTACGATGACCATCTCCATCATTATTTGCAACCAAAGGACAATTCCTTATTTAGTGATCAGTCTTTCCACATCCAAAGCAAGCATTGGAACCCGCTAAGCACTTCCCTTCATGATTTCTCCCACATTTTGCACAAGTAGGCATTGAAGGCCTATTACAATCTCCTTGAGGTATTAGGTTAGACACCCTCTCATTGTTAGGCCTTGGAGGAGCACTAGAAGAACTTTGCTCGAATAACTTTTGTCGAAACCTTGAACGACCCCGTCCACCGGACCTAGAATGTGAGTAGTTACCATCATCCACTCTTGCTCTCTTTGCCTCTCTAGATCTTTCCTTGAGCTTTTCTTCCTCAATTTTTGGGCATGCACCATAACACGAGAGATGTCCATGTCTTGGACAAGAATAGTAGTGCGGGATTCTTTGACTACCATGTTGGATACTCCCCGATACAAAGTTACTCATCTTGGCCCTACGATCAACCACAATAGAAGGAGCATACTTGGATAGTTGAGTGAACCTTAAGGCATACTCCCTCACACTCATATTTCCTTCTCTAAGATTAATGAACTCAAGTACCTTGGCCTCTCTCATCTCAAGAGGGAAGAATCAATCAAGAAAAGCACTTTTGAACCTTTCCCATTCTATGGGTCCCGCTTCCACTGGCCTTGCCTCTTTCCACTAATTGAACCAAATCTGAGCAACCCCTATGAGTTGAAAAGCGGCTAACTCCGCCTTTTCTACCAGAGTCACTCCCATAATAGCAAGTACCTTGTAGACCACGTCGATAAGTCTTCCTTACTTTGGAGCCATAAATTTCGGGAGGGTTCATCCTTGTAATATCCCTCACTATTGCCACCGCCATACCCACATTTGGGTTCATGGGAGCTACCACCTCTCTATTGTCTTGTGTCGTCACGGCTTGAGCCAACACTTGGAAAGCCGACCTAAACTCCGCATTTGTTACATTCTCATTCAATGGGTCAATCGGAGCTTTGGAGGAGCTTGGGGAGGAATTGAGGACGAACCTCTTGATCAACTTTGCCTATCTCCATCTTTCTAGCATTAGCCCTTCCAGTAGTCATATCTTGAAAACCATCGAGTAAGGATTTAGAGAAAGATCAAATAGAGTTTAACTCCATGGCAAGACTTAGAGAAATGAAGAAGTGAGATTTCCTAAACATCTAATAGTCTCTCATTCATAAATGTGGAACACTTCACACTTATGAACAAGACTCTACTAGACGTGATTTGAGACATCCTGGAACCATTCTAAACATTGTGCTCTGATTACCAAGTTGTCACGACCCAAGGTACCCTCTAGATGTAACAAGGTGTATAAGACCCCAAGAGGGCTCATACAAGCCACTTAACATCTCATAACATAATCCAATAGAAAATGGTACAAAAATTTAAAACATTTCAACACAATCAAAGTCTTTCATAAAACGAACGGAAGTCTATAATATTTATCTCAGACAATTTAAACATGAACAATAGAATATCTTTGGGACACAGCCCATACAATAGTTCTAAAATGAAATGCTACATAAAGGAACAATGGTGGCCAAATCATCGAATACTATGAGGACTCATCAAATCTTCACTCCTTGATCAACTACGAACCTAGCCTTGAGTGTGAGAATCAAAGTCGTTGGACCCAACATTTTGATAAGAAATGTAGGCAAGAGTATGAGTTAGTACAAAAATGTACTAAATATGATGGCTACCATAAACAACATAAACAGAGTCATTAATCAACATAGGGCATAAGGCATAAGCATAATCAAGACATAATAAACATCATACTGAGAGAGAAATACTTCCTTAAGTAACCTCACTTAACCTTAGTCAAGACTTGGGTCAACTCCTCTAGTCAAGCTTACATCATGGAAGGCATATCTAGCAACACTCCAAGTTAAACGTCTTCATAACATAATCATATCGTTCATACTTAATTTTAAAGATATCGGGATTCACCTCTATGCCTATCTTATAATGGCTACTGGGTATTAACCTCTTGCCTTACTAACTTTAAGATTATGGGTACTTGCCTTAACAATCACATTGTATGACACGGGTACTCGTCTCCACATCATTTTACAAGGATCATGGGTACTTGCCTCCATGTCCTTTCATCATAATAGGAACGTGGGGAATCACCTCTTGTTCAATTCTACGGAGTATGGGAAATCACCTCATATCCTTAACATATGGAGGTCAAGGGTAATCGCCTTTAGCCTCATCATTCATTTAGCATTTTAGTCTAGATTCATTTTAGGTGAGCAATCCTTTCAACCTAGAATCATTCATGTGAGTAGGCCTTTCACATTCATACAGTCATGCTTAGCAATTCATTGTAGGAAGTATATCTTCCATACTACAACATCAACAAACAACAATCCATAGTCTAAGCTTTACTCTCAAAGAATCTCATCTCATGATCATAATCTATGCTCTACTCTCAATAAATTAACACCATAGTCATCATATATTCTTTAATATAAAAAATTCTAGTCATAATTCATCCATCCTATCAAGAGGTATCTAAACCCATGAAGTTTCCCTTCTAGGCATAAAAGCCAATTTCATCAATCCTAGGTTAGAAACATGGAATAGGCATGGGTTCATGTAATTGCATCCTAAAAACATGAGTTACTACCAATTCAATCATAAACAATCATTATCCACTCAATTGGATCAACATTTGTCAATACCCACAACATTGGAAGAAACCCTAACTCAAATTGGGGATTTCATCTTCACAATTGGGTAAAACTAGGAAACTCCATGGATGAAAGAAGTCCATTGATGAAAATCCATCTTACCTTAATTACAAAGTCCATAAATACTTGAGGATTAAGAATTGACCTTGGCCCTAGCTTGAACTCTTTCTTCTTCTTCAAGTTCTAGGGAGAGAAATAATTGAGAGGAAGCTCTTGGGTTTTCTTTTGATTCTTGAGAGAATGACTTAGGTTGGGGAAATTTGGGAATAAAATATTTATATACTTTTCTAGGTTAAGAGAAAAACGACGTAGTATTGCATTAAGAAATTTTGAAAAGACATTAAAAACCCCAACATAAAAATCTGCAACTTTCCACACTGAAGCTCACCAAGTGGACCCTTGGCTCACCGAAAATTATAGTAGCTCCCTCAAGGAGGCAAGTCCACTAGGCGATGTGGTTGAGCATTGGGCGATGCACCAATTAGATCAGCGAGCCCCGACTTTGCTCGCCCAAATCTCCAGTACGTAGGGCTTCCTAGGATGTCCACTAGGTGATGGGATTGCCACTTGGTGGATCGCCTAGTAGCTTTGGTGACCATACTGCCTCGCCAAGTTGGCTTGGGCAGAAAATATTTTTCGTCAACAATTTCTTAGGCATCTTAGGCTCTTGCCCTCTTCCTTGGCATGTCATCCCCACACACTTAGCCCTAGTTAAGCTTACTAGGTTCCGAGGTGTTACATAAACTCTAACTTATAAGACACATTACCAACCCTTTTCAGGATTCTGTAAGGGCCTACATATCTAAGACTGAGCTTCCCTTTCTTGTCAAATCTCATCACCCCCTTCATAGGTGACACTTTTAGGAAAACCCAATCATCGATCTCAAACTCTAAGTCCCTTCTCCTTACATCTACATAGGACGTTTGATGACTCTGAGCTATTTTTAGTCTATCTCTGATGAGCTGAACTTTGTCCATCACTTCATGAACCTAATTTGGCCCTTTCAAGGCTTCTTCACCTATTTCAAACCAACCAACTGGGGACCTGTATCTACACATATAGTGCCTCATAAGGGCCCATCTAAATATTGGAATGGAAGTTATTATTATAGGCGAACTCTATGAGAGGTAGGTGATCATCCCAACTATCCTTAAAATCGTTCGCGCAAGCTCTAAACATGTCCTCTAAGGTCTAAATGGTACGTTCTACCTCACCATCTATTTGTGGATGAAATGTTGTACTGAGATTTACGTGAGTACCAAGATCTTTCTGAAATGATATCCAGAAATAAGAGGTAAACTAAGGACCTTTATTTGAGATGATAGACAAGGGAACCCTATACAACCTGACTATATCATTGATGTAGAGTTTGTTGTAGTCCTCTGCTGAATCTGTAGTCTTGACAGCCAAAAAGTGAGCGGACTAAGTGACTTTGTCTACTATCACCCAAATGGAGTCATGTTGTCTAAGAGTACAAGGTAAACCCGTAATGAAGTCTATGTTTATCACTTCCCACTTTATTTAGGAATGTTAATCTCTTGAGTCATACCTCCTGGTTTCTGATGTTCTACCTTAACCTATTGACAATTAGGACACTTAGCCAGAAAATCTGCTATGTCCCTCTTCATGTCATTCCACCAAAAGACTTCCTACAGATCACAGTACATCTTAGTAGAACCTGGATGAATGGAATTCCTAGAGTTATGGGCTTCTATAAAGATTCGCTGCCTAAACTCACCTACATTAGGAACACATAAGCGACCCTGACACTATCTCCCTCTTGGGAGAAAACCTAAACTTTCTGCTGATGAACTACACCATTTAACTGAAGTAATATAGGATCACTATCCTATTTTTCCTTGACCTCCACTACTAATGAAGATTCTAACCGATTCTGAACTATCGCACCACCATCTGACATGTCCATAAGACCAACTTCTAAGCTAGCAAATCGATGAACATTTTTTGCTAATTCCTTGTTTTCTTCCTCAATATGTGCTACACTACCCATAGATAGTCTGCTGAGAGCATCAGCCACTATGTTGGCCTTACCCAGATGGTAAAGCACATTCATGTCATAGTCCTTATGGAATTCAAGCCATCTCCTCTAACGTAGATTCAACTCTTTCTAGGTGAACACATACAAGTAATGTCTCAAAATCTTTAGGGCAAATACTACTACAGAATGCTCGAGGTCATGAGTTGGGTAGTTCTTCTCATGGACCTTAAGCTATCTAGAAGCATAAGCTATGACCTTAACTTGCTTCATCAACACACAACCTAGGCCAACTCTGGATGCATCACAATAAATCACGTAATTGTCTGAACTATCTGGTAGGGTCAAGACCGGAACTGTAGTTAACCTAGTCTTCAGTTCTGAGAAGCTTTTCTCACACTCATATGACCACTAAAACTTGACCTTTATTTAGTCAACTTGGTCAATGGGGAAGCTATGGATGAAAATTCTTCAATAAATCTCCTGTAATAAACAGCCAAACCCAAGAAACTTTTGATATCTATTAGAGAGATGGGTCTGGGCCATTGTGTCACTGCCTCTATTTTCTGTGAATCCACTTGGATTCCTTCGTTAAATACCACATGACAAAGGAAAGACCGACTTTAACAAATCACACTTGCTGAACTTAGCGAATAACTGGCGATCCTTGAGATTTTGCAAAACAACTTTTAGATGAGTCGCATGTTCCTCCTCATTCCGAGAATAAATGAGGATATCATCAATAAAGACAATAACGAACAAATCCAAATACTATTTGAAAGCCCTATTGATTAAGTCCATGAAATTTGCAGTAGCATTTGTTAGTCCAAATGACATAACTACAAATTCATAATGACCATACCGAGTTGAGAAGGTTGTCTTTGGAATGTCACTATCTCTTACTCTAAGCTGATGAAAGCCAGATACGAGGTCTATCTTCGAAAAATAACTAGCACCCTGAAGTTGGTCGAACAAGTCATCAACACTGAGGCTAGGTTACTTATTCTTGATTGTGACTTCATTCAACTGAAGATAGTCAATGCACATTTTGAGAGAAACATATTTCTTTTTCAAGAACAACATTGGAGCACCCCATTGAGAGATACTAGGTCAGATGAAGCCCTTATCAGAAGTTCTTTCAACTGTTCTTTCAATTCCTTAAGCTTAGTTGGAGCCATTCTGTAAGGACGAATCAAAATGGGTTGGGTATCTAGAAGGGGATCTATTCCGAAGTTGATTTCCCTTTCGGGATGAACTCTGGGAAGATCTTATGGAAACTCATTTACTACTAGGACTGACTCAAGAGTTGGGGTTTCGGAGTTTTGACCCTTGACCCGAACAAGATGATAGATATACCCTTTAGAGATCATCTTTTCGGTATTAAGGTAAGAGATAAATTGACCTATAGGCACTGAGCTACTACCATTCCATTCTAAGACTGGCTCATTTGGAAACTAAAACTGAATGATCCTAGTTCTATAATCGACTGAGCCATAAAATTAATGTAAAAATCCATGCATAAAATGATATCAAAATCTACCATTTGTAACTCTACAAGATCTGTTGAGGTGACTTTCTGAGAGACTGTGATAGGGCAATTTTTGTATACCCATTTAGCTATAATTGGGTCAATAACTGGAGTAGAGACTGAGAAGGGTTCTGAGAGAATTTCTAGACTGACACCGAAATTTACTGCTTTATAGGGAGTTACAAAAATAGTATCTCCTAGATCTAACAATGCATAAACATTTAGATGAAATACTCATAACGTACTAGTGACCACATTAGGAGAATCTTCCTGGTCCTGGCGAACCTGGGGAGCGTACAACCTGTTCTGGCATTGACCGCCACCAATACCAGTTGAAGCACCCTGTTAAGTTAGGCGACCTGCTGGTGCTTCTAGAGTTGTAGACTAGGCCCTATTATTGTTCCCTCATTGCCCCTGCTAGGCAGAAGGGCAATCCTTCAACCTATGGCCAGACTGACCACACCCAAAACACCCTTCCTTTCCTACAAGACACTCGCTCAGATGGTTCTTACCACATTTTGGATAAGTCGAGAAAGTCATGTTACATGAAGTACTCTTTTGATACATAAAGCCTGATGCCCTACCTTTATGATCCTGTCGAAACATGGGGGATGGAGCACTAGCTGATGAAGGTGCTGGGGCTGTAGACCTTTACTTAAACTGTGAGCGATTTCCACCATCCCAAATATGTTGAGAGTATTCATAGTTCCCTATTCTAGCCTTCTTGTTGTCCTTAGCCAGTTCCCTAACTTTATCTCCCTCAACCTGCTGAGCATGAGTCATAAGCCTAAAGATATTCATATCCTATAATAGCATACATTCATATACTCTGTCTTCACCAAGTCGGATACCCCAAATAGAAACTTACGCATTTGTGCCCTTGGATCTGCAACCATATGTGGAGAATACCTGGAGAGCTGGGTGAAATAAAACCAGTATTCCTGGACTTACATAGTACAAATTCATAAAATCCTAAGCTTTAGCTCCCTCAACTCTCTCGGTAAGAACCTGTCAAGAAAAGCTCCAATAAAACACTCACAAGTCATAAGAGTTGCATCCGCACCCCTATTTTCTTTCCACTGAGTGAACCAAATGTGAGCTACATCTTTAAGCTGGTAGGATGCAAACTCTACCCTATCATTACTAGTCAGTTGCATCACTGCAAAGATTTTCTTAACCTTATCAATTAAGTTTTGTGGGTCCTCACCAACCTGCGACCCTAGAAACTCAGGCGGATTCATCCAAAAAAAATCTTGAACCCTAATTGCAGATGATCAAACAATAGTATTAGTAGGAACTGGACCTGCTGATTGTTCTGATTGGCTACACTGTGAGCCAAAAGTTGGATCACATTTCGAAACTATGCATTTATAAACTCATGGCCCAGGACTAGAGGAACTGTGTTAGTGTTGGGTGCATTAGCATTTCGTGCAAAAGTTTTATGAGGAGGCCTGATCTAAAACGTATAATGACGGATTAAAATGGAGAAATTGGATCATACCTCACGCACGATAAGAGTAGCAAAGAAAGTAATTTTTTTCTTAAAACACTTCATAGACTCCCTCCCATAGATGTGGTGAACTTCACACACATGAAATAGATTCTACTTAGTGCAACTTTCAGATATCCTAGGACTCTTAAACCTAATGCTATGATACCAAGTTTATTAATCCCCGAGGCTACCTTCTTGGTGTAACATGGCGCCTAGGATCACGAGTGACCCCAAGCTAACCCTGTGTCTGGCATACATCAAGAATATATCAAGCATACTGAGAATAATTAAATACAATATATACTATGTGGAAGCTAAATCAATGGATAACTGAAAGTGGGGAATGCCCAACTAGTCTGAATGTATAAAACATACTAAGATTTTAGTGAAAACTGAAGCAATAACTTAATAACTCAAGTTGATTCTAATACTATGTCTGACAACCCTCTAATTGAGTTAAAATGTTGAGACATGCCCCCCGGCTAACTCTAACAAAACTGAAAACTAGAAATAAAGACTATAATGAAAGCATGTCTATTGTCCTCAGAATATGAGGACTCACCACTAAAGCTGCTGAAATGCGGACCAAGAATTGATCTAAGCGCGATCTGGATGCTAAGTACCTGAACCTACATCATGGGAGGATGTAGCGCAGAGTATGCATTAATACTTTGAATGTACTGAGCATGCAGGATATATACACTAAGTTGAACAAGCATATATAAGTTGAAAGAAAGCATAACTTAGAATTATTGTAAATTGAGCAAGAATGTAAATACTGAAAACATAATTGAAAAGCTAAATAGAATGCAATGACCAAGTACTAATCATGAACATGACATGGTGAACTGAATACTGAAGTATATACTGAAAACCTGGTCAAATGCACTGAGAGTCTGTGCGAGCTACTATTAACCGACATAAAATCATGTGAGCTAAACGTGGAGTCTGATGTATACGCCCCATCAAGAAGACCCAATATACCTTAACAACGGTATAAAGGCATGACTGGCGTGATTACTAAATCTGATGCCCAATAGAGGGGACTTAAAATCCTACGGGGGCACGTAGTTCTGGGACTATAAGGGTACGTTGAACCTTAGTCCAACTCGGTGTTAAGTCTACTCCCAACTAATTATTTATCTGACTGAAATGTAACTGAAATACTGACATATGGAATAGGTCAAATACTGACATGCAAATCTGAGAATACAACATTTATATACTGATAATGTGACATTCGAAAACTGAAGCATGATTATCTGTTTAACTAACCTAGCAAGTGTAATTCATGAACTAAGAGAAACTACACAAACTAGGGTTCTGAGTTTCATGCAAGGAACTAAACAACGTTTCCAACAAATCATGATATTTTGGTTACGAATTCAACAACATATAAATCACAACAATTATCCAAGGATCTAGAAACCCTATATCTAAACAAGGTATGGAGAAACAAGAATCTGACTGAATTCTAGGGACCTAGTGGATGTAAGGAACCCACTAGTGAAATCTCACATACCTTTTGATGAAATCTACGGAGAAATCCTTTGATTTCGGTGCTGAAACTTGAAACAAACCTTATGGTTGTTCTTGGGAAACTGGCGCCTCTTTCTTCTCTGTTTTTCTTTAAGTTTTGATGATTTTTGGTGAATAAAGGTTCTGGGTATGTCTGACTAAGTTATTAGGCTTAAACTAAGTAAAACAACATAGTTTAGGCATCAAACAATATAGTTTAATGTAACGACCCGGAAAATGATAGAGTGAAACTAGAGCCTCACATGTAAGTTTGGAGTCGAGAACTTAATGAAATGATTATAATTGAATTTGACCCAAAAAGTTCTTAAAAATGTGCTTCGGAAGTTACCGGAAACTTGTTTAGCTGTATATAAAAAGATCCGTTTCATTTTTCAAAAATCCGACTTCATATTCTTGTTTAGGGGG
>JAJOOR010029861.1:0-15288 GCA_036250505.1 Solanum acaule | reverse complement strand
CCATTGAAGTTGGACATTAATCTAAAAAATCAAGTTTAAAGTACTTCCCTTCCATCTCCGATATGCTTTCTTGGGTGCAAATAACACCTTACCGGTGATCATTGTACATGACTTTCTTGAATGGCTGGTAAAATTTCTCTTTGAGGTGTTGAGAAGGCATATCAAAGTTATAGGTTGAACTATCGCTGAGATAGTGGGAATTCATCCCGGTATTTGCACTTACAAAATTCAGCTTAATAGTAATTGTAAGCCAAGTGTTGAACATCAGCGGAGATTGAACCCACCGATGCAATAGGTGGTGAAAAAGGAGATAATAAAGTGGTTGGACGCAGGTGTGATCTACCATATTCCGAATAGCAACTGGGCAATTCTGGTACAATGTGTACCGAAAAAGAGAGGCATCACAGTAGTCCCAAATGAAAAGGGGGAACTTGTATAAATGAGACCGGTGACCGGAAGGAGAGTATGCATGGATTACCGAAAGTTAAATTTGTAGACTGAAAAGGATCACTTTCCCATGCCTTTCATGGATCAAATGCTTGATCGACTCTCAGAGAGGTTGGTATTGCTTTTTAGATGGGTATTTCGGTTATAACCAAATCTCCATTGCACCGGAAGACCAAGATAAAACCACATTCACCTGCCCATATGGAACTTTTGCCTTCAAAAGGATGTCGTTCAGGTTATGTAATGCTCCGGCAACATTTCAACGTTGCATGATATCTATTTTTGTGACATAGTGGAGGATTCAATAGAGGTATTTATGGATGACTTCTCGGTTGTGGGTGACACTTTTGAAGCATGTTTAGCACACTTAGGTCAAGTTCTCCAAAGATGTGTAGAGACAAACTTGGTCCTAAATTGGGAAAAATGCCACTTCATGGTTAAGAAAGGTATAGTTCTGGGTCACAAAGTGTCACAAAAGGGGCTGGAGGTTGATAAAGTGAAAATCAAAGTGATTGAGAAGTTACCACCACCAATTTCGGTGAAGGGTGTTCATAGTTTCTTGGGACATATCGGTTTTTACCAAAGGTTCATCAAAAACTTATCAAAGATTGCACATCCTCTATGCAAACTCTTGGAGAAGGAGGTGAAATTTCACTTTGATGATGCTTGTATGGTGGCTTTCAAGTGCTTGAAAGAAAAATTTATCTCCACCCCGATCATCATTAGTCCTGATTGGTTAGAATCCTTCGAAGTAATGTGTGATGCAAGCAGTACAGCATTAGGTGTTGTATTGGGGCAAAAGCCCAACAAACTATTTCACCCCATTTACTACGCAAGCAAAACTCTAAACAGTGCTCAATATAACTATACAGTTACTGAACAATAGTTACTTGTGGTATTTTATGTGTTTGAGAAGTCCCGAGCATACTTGCTAGGTACTAAAGTGGTTGTTCACACTAATCATGTTGCACTATGTTATCTGATGGCAAAAAAGGATGCCAAGTCAACATTGATAAGGTAGGTGCTGCTATTACAGGAATTCGACTTTGAGGTCAAAGATAGGAGAGGTTGTGAAAATTAGGTGGCTGGCCACTTATCAAGATTGGAAAGCAAGGAAAATAATGAGCTGGAGATCGACATAAATGATTCTTTTCCCGACGAACATGTATTCACAATAACTCTCAAACAACCTCCTTGGTATGTTGCTTTTGCCAATTACATAGTGTGTGGATTAATGCCGGACAAACTGAACTTCTACCAACAAAAGAGGTTCTTGTTCGATGTTAAGAAGTACTTTCGGGATGAACCATATTTATTTAGAGAGTGTGCAGACCATATCATTAGGAGATGTGTTCCGGAAGAAGAAGGCATCGAAATTCTCCATGCTTGTCATGCTTCATCGGTTGGAGTCATCATGGTGGTGTACGTACAACTGCTAAAGTCCTCCAAAGTGGCTATTCTTGGCCGTCCCTTTACAAAAATGCTCATGAGTTTGTTCAGAACTTCATTCAATGTCAGAAACAAGGTGGAGTGTCCAAAAGACACGAGTTGCCTCTTATGCCCATTTTAGAAGTTGAGCTATTTTAGAAGGTGTTGACCCAAATGGATATATTACAAGAGCATATGATGGAGAATGTGGTAAAGCCCAAGGGGACAAGTAGAGTGTTTAGAGTTGAGGAGGGTTCTTCCTCTAGTTATTCAAAGCAAGGAGAGAATAAAGGTTGGAACTCCAAGAGATACGAGGAGAATTTCCACCCACGCTATTTACAGCGAAGTGGGAATCAAGGTTGGAACTATCATAATGAGGATGAGCAAAGAAGATACTATCAAGATTAGGCAGAGCAAAATGATTATTGGAACAGGGAGGATGACCATGAAGAGGATCACACTCACTCGAGTGAGAGCCCAATATCGAAAGGGAGTGCAAGTAGTCCCCGGGTGAATGATTTGCTGTCACGCATCCTTGATAAAGTTAAAGGTTCGGATGATTTGCTAAAAGGGATGAAAGCTGACTTTTCATCATTGAACAATGGTGTGAACTCTCACGCAAATGCAATCAAGGTACTTGAAGGTCTGTTGAGTTTGCTTTCAGCACAATTAAAACCAAAAATAACAATGGAAGATGATGATAGAGGGCTGGTTGTAGTTACTCGTAGTGGAAAAGTAGCAATAGGCGATGTGACGGGAAATGAAGAAGCTCAAATGCATGAAGAAGACAAAGGTATGGAGGAAGAAGAAACACCTATCCATCAAAGCATTGCCAAAGGACCACAAAAAAATATGGATAAACACAATCCAATCCCAAAAGTTATGCAACATTTACCAAAAATATCGCCTCCATTTCCCCAACGTCTCAAGAAGAAGAATGAGGATGAGAAGTTTAAGAATTTTTTTATCAGTGTTCAAGACATTATCAATTAATATTCCTCTAGTTGAAGCATTGTTGGAAATGTTGGGTTATGCCAAGTTTATGAAGGAGTTAGTCACAAAGAAAAAGAGCTTGGATTTTGAAACAATCGAAGTTTCTCATAATTGTAGTGCAATTATGACTAAAGAGCTGATAAACAAGAGAGAAGATCCCGAAGCGTTCACCATCCCTTGCACCATCGTCATGCTCCAATTTGCTAAAGCCCTATGTGATTTTGGAGAAAGCATCAACCTAATGCCATATGCGATCTACAAACAACTTGGGTTGGGTGAACCGAAAGCCACAACAATGAGACTTTTGATGGAGGACCGATCAATTAAGCATCCTGTGGGGATACTATATGACATCTTGGTAAAGGTTGACCGATTCATTCTCCCAGTTGATTTTGTCATTCTTGATTGTGAAATAGATGCGGAAATTACCATCATTTTGGGAAGACTATTCTTGGTAACCGGGAAAGCGTTGGTGGATGTTGAAAGTGGTGGGTGAACGAAGATGAAGTAACCTTTAATGTTTGTAAGTCAATCAAACACCCAAGTGAAATTCACGTGGGCTCCACTGTTGATGTTATTGATGGGGCAGTGGCTAGTGTGAGCCATTTGGTGTGTATGAGTGAACCACTTGAAGTCGTGCTTGCTAACTATGATGAATTCGAAATTCAAGGCCATGAAGAGGTAATAGCTGCTCTTTCAGGCTTCGGGGGGTATTCAGAGACTCTATTGAAGTTAGACATTGATCTAAAAATTTGAGAAAGTCCTGGCAAAGCCATCAACAAAAGAACCACCAAATCTGGAGTTGAAAATACTTCCCTCCCATCTCCGATATGCTTTCTTGGGGCTAAATAACACCTTACCGGTGATCATTGTTGCTAACTTTCTTGAATGGCAGGTAAAATTGCTCCTTGAGGTATTGAGAAGGCATATCAAAGTTATAGGTTAGATTATCGCTAAGATAGTGGGCATTCCATCCGGTATTGCACTTACAAAATTTAGCTTTATAGTAATTGTAAGCCGAGTGTTGAACATCAGCGGAGATTGAACCCACCGATGCAATAGGTGGTGAAAAAGGAGATAATAAAGTGGTTGGACGCAGGTGTGATCTACCCTATTGCGGATAGCAAATTGGTAAGTTCGGTACAATGTGTACCGATAAAAAGAGGCATCACAGTAGTCCCTAATGAAAAGGGGGAGCTTGTATATATGAGATCGGTGACCAGATAGAGAGTATGCATGGATTATCGAAAGATAAATTCGTGGACTGAAAAGGATCACTTTCCCATGCCTTTCATGGATCAAATGCTTGATCGACTCTTAGAGAGGTTGGTATAACTTTTTGGATGTGTATTTCGATTATAACCAAATCTCCATTGCTCTGGAAGACCAAGAGAAAACCACCTTCACCTGCCCATATGGAACTTTTGCCTTCAAACGGATGTCATTCAGGTATGTAATGCTCCGGCAACATTTCAACATTGCATGATATCTATTTTTGCTGACATGGTGGAGGATTCAGTGGAGGTATTTATGGATGACTTCTCAGTTGTGGGTGACACTTTTGAAGCATGTTTAGCACACTTATGACAAGCTCTCCAAAGATGTGTTGAGACAAACTTGGTCCTAAATTGGGAAAACTGCCACTTCATGGTTAATGAAGGTATAGTTCTTGGTCACAAAGTGTCACAAAAGGGGCTGGAGGTTGGTAAAGCGAAGATCGAAGTGATTGAGAAGTTACCACCACTAATTTCGGTGATAGGTGTTCGTAGTTTATTGGGAGATGATGGTTTTTACTGGAGGTTCATCAAAGACTTCTCAAAGATTGCACATCCTCTATGCAAACTCTTGGAGAATGAGGTGAAATTTCACTTTGATGATGCTTGCATGGTGGCTTTCAAGTGCTTGAAAGAAAAATTGGTCTCCACCCCGGTCATCGATAGTCCTGATTGGTCAAAATCCTTCGAAGTAATGTGTCATGCAAGCGGCACGGCATTAGGTGTTGTATTGGGGCAAAAGCGAAACAAACTATTTCACCCCATTTACTACGCAAGCAAAACTCTAAATAGTGCTCCACATAACTATACAGTTACTGAACAATAGTTAGTTGCGGTAGTTTATGCGTTTGAGAAGTTCCGGGCATACTTGCTAGGTACTAAAGTGGTTGTTCACACTAATCATGATGCACTGCGTTATCTGATGGCAAAGAAGGATGCCAAGTCAATATTGACAAGGTGGGTGCTGCTATTGCAAGAATTTGACTTTGAGGACAAAGATACGAGAGGTTGTGAAAATTAGGTGGCTGACCACTTATCAAGGTTGGAAGGCAAGGAAAATGACGAGTTGGAGATCGACATAAATGATTATTTTCCCGACGAACATGTATTCACGGTAACTCTCAAACAACCTCCTTGGTATGCTGATTTTGTCAATTACATAGTGTGTGGATTAATGCCGAACGAACTGAACTTCTACCAACAAAAGAGGTTCTTGTTCGATGTTAAGAAGTACTTTTGGGATGAACCATATTTATTTAGAGAGTGTGCAGACCATATCATTAGGAGATGTGTTTCGGAAGAAGAAGGCATCGAAATTCTCCATACTTGTCATGCTTCACCGGTTGGGGTCATCATGGTAGTGTACGTACAACTGCTAAAGTCCTTCAAAGTGGCTACTACTGGTCGTCCCTCTACAAAGATGCTCATGAGTTTGTTAAGAAATGCATTCAATGTCAGAAACAAGGTGGAGTGTCCAAAAGATACGAGTTGCCTCTTATGCCCATTTTAGAAGTTGAGTTATTTGATGTTTGGGGAATAGATTTCATGGGCCCATTTGTGAGTTCATTTGTTAATAAGTATATCTTGGTGGCTGTAGATTATGTTTCTAAATGGGTGGAGGCTGTTGCACTTCCAAACAATGAAAGGAAAAGTGTTGTTCAATTCCTGAAATGCTACATCTTTGCTAGATTTGGTACTCCATGGGCTATTATTAGTGATGGGGGATCCCACTTTTGCAGCAAGTGGTTCTCAGCTGCATTGAGTAAGTATGGAGTGAAACACAAAGTAGAAACTCCGTATCATCCCCAAACGAGCGGCCAAGTTACAGTGTCAAAATGGGAGACCAAAGCATCCTAGCCAAGACAGTTAATGCTAATAGGATTGATTGGTCTCGAAAGCTGGATGACGCGATATGGGCATATCGCACCACATACAAAACACCAATCAGTATGTCTCCATATCAGTTAGTTTTGGATAAATCTTGCCATCTACCAGTTGAATCAGAACACAAAGCATTATGGGCATTGAAAGCTCTAAATCTGGATTGGACAAAGACTTCAAAAGAGAGAGTAGAGCAATTAAATGAGTTGGACGAATTCAGGTTTAAGGTTTACGAAAGTTCAGCCCTTTACAAGGAAAAGATGAAGAAATGGCATGATTCTAAAATCCTTAAGAGGGAGTTCAGAGTGGGAGGCTGGGTGTTACTATATAACTCTCGACTTAGACTCTTTTCGGGAAAGCTCAAGTTCAAATGGTCAGGGCCATTTAGAATGACACGAGTGTTCACAAATGGTGCCATCAAAGTTGAAGGTCAAGTAGGACCTACATTCAAGGTGAATGGGCAACACTTGAAGTTATACTTTGGCGAGTGCCAAGAGATTTCTCTGATTGAGGTGGTGTACCTAGAAGATGCGTGAGAGAATTTCCACGTCTTGCCACGACGTTAAATAAGGTGCTTCTTGGGAGGCAACCCAAGTGTTAGTATTTTAAATAATGTGTGTTGATTTTGCAGATGCAAGATATTGTGTGGAAAAAAAAAGCTATTGGCGGATCGTCGAATCCGTTCGGCGAGCACGACATAGCCCGCCTTATGGACTTTTAAAATGGAACTGAGATACTTGAACTTTCGGCGGAAGACCTTCATCACTCGGCGAATCGCCAATGTGCTTAGGCGACCCAACTTTTCCCGTTCTTCCACTCCAGTGTTGATAACTTAACTCAATGATTGTTCGGTGATGTTACAAGTCCATTATGCGAAGCGCTGACCTGTTCGGCGACCTCCTTCATTTCCGCCAATTTGCCCCTTTATGCGATTGTCACACACCGGAACTTAGGGTGATATCCAGACAATTGGGCACACCGCCGAGGCATTCAGCGACTGTTTCATTTTCTCACCAACTGGGTAGTTAGTGAAGACTCCTCGTTACCTTGCTCTGCATGTTTACATACTAGAATTTTATCTTTATTTGTTAGTTTCTATTTTTATTCTTATTTTATATGTGGGAGAGTCTGTTCTCTAATCACATTGGGGACAATGTTGAATGCTTTTGGTGGGGGGGTGTGCTTGGTTAATGAGTCTCTTGTGTGCTTAGACCCTTCTGAATTTTTTTATTTTTTTTGCTACCTCTTGTGTGTTTAATTGTGGTTGTTCTTATGAAAATTTTAGTATCGGTTATGATCAATACCAATGACTTGAATGGTGTACTCTCAATAAAAAAAAAAACGAATGTGCGGCTACGATGAGGCCGAATAAAGTTGCATAGACAATATGTGAACTTTTTGTATCTCGTTGTGACTAGCCGATTATGAAATTGAGTCTTTTGTGATGAACATTTGATGAGTCCACCAATTGGACTCATTTAGGGATTTATTTTGATAAGAATAGTGTCCTCGAATGCTTATTTTGTCTCAATATCTGATGAAAACTCTTAAGTTTCATGTATTTGAAGCTTTATTGAAATCATGGACACTTAGGCGCAAAAAGGAACAAAAAGGCTGAAAAGAACGAAGAAGTTGAAGCTTGAGCATCGCCAAGCACACTTGGTGATTCGCCGAAGGGATTCACTCCGCCCTTTGTTCCAGTGCGCAAAGCCCTCAAGAAGAAGGATCAAAAAGCGATGAAAGGAGCAATCGGTGCTTTGTAGCATATTTCTATGAAGCAGTACTATACCGCCCAATGGTCCAGAACATAAAGATGCTGAAGGGAAGCATGAAACGGCGATGAAACAGAAGAAGGGCGAGTCGTCGACTCATTCGGCGACATCGACTAACCTCGCCGAAAGATCTGCCAGCACTATTTTCTAAAGACTATAAAAACTAAACTTATTATTAATTTTAGAAGCATGGAACATTTGTTTTAATTTCCAAAATAGAATAGTAATTTTTGAGATATTTTCTCTCAAGTTTGGAGAGGGTTTTGTGGAAGACTTGAAGAGAGAAGGATTTCATCTTCCCCAAGTTGGAAGTGGGTCTTCTCCATTCTTCTTCCTTTGCTTAAATCAAGGTTTAATTTCTTATACCCATTTGATTTTAGTATCATTTTAGGTGTATTTTGTTATTTCTTGATGTGTGGCTAAAAACCCCCTATTCTTGGGGTATGATTTAGCAAATATGTGTTGATATTGTTGTTGGGTCTTGCTTGATGATAGGTTAGATGTATTTTAATGGTGATTTCACCTAGTGTTTGTGGTTTAATTTAATGGGTTTGTAGTTGCAAATACAAAACAACCCATGTGTTTTTGGCTTGCCCTAGAGGGAGGTTGCGAAACCAAGACCACGAAACTAATGGCCTAAGAAGTGGGTTGACATGAGGTTCAACCCGAGAGGGTGAACCCTAGTCCCATATCCTAACACTCAGCTCGAGAGAGTGAGTGGGGTAAGGCGTAGGTTGGTCTTCATGCGGTAAGTGGGTGTTCGAGAGGAACCCATTCAAAACGGGGTAAGTTGCCCGAGAGGGAACTTATTTCCATCTAAAGCTTAGCCTAGTCACTATTATCTTGTAAATATTTTTTTGAAAGCATGTACCCAACGATTTATATCAACTTGTATTGCAGTCACACCCCAAAAACATTCTCTCATACTTGATTTTCTTGTTTACTTTTGCTGTTTTTGCTACTTGTGACAAAACCCCCAATTGATATTTGACACTTTTGTGTCACCCCCTTTAATTTACAATGTTTTTGTTCGTTAATTCCTTTAGCTACGACTAATTAGAACTAAATTTCATTTTTCTATTAATTTTCAAAACCACTCCCTTAGGACACGACCCCAACCTTTAGTTAGGTTACTATATTATCGACGATCATAGACACTCATACCGTAGGTTAGTGTCGTTGGTCACGATAAGCATCAAAATGGCGCCATTGTCGGGGAGTGGTGTTATTTGAGAATTTTTAGATTCATAGAGTTTTTGTTCTTCTTAGTTGTAGTTTACTAATTTTACTTTTAGTTTTTTTCTTCGTTGAGTTGTCCATTTAGATGAGCATAGCTGAGCAAAGTAGTGGCAATTTGGTTGAAATGAGCCAAGGAGTCCAAATGGACCTCACGCTGACCGCACTGGCATCTCAGCTAAACGACTTGGCCACCAAAATCTCAGAGGTGGAAGTCCAATTCAACAACAAGGGGAGGTATATACCCCCTCTTGAGAAGAGGAAGTCTAGAGATGGGGGGGATCGTGTCGAGGACACACTTCAAATCATTCTCCAAAAGATCATTGATTAAGATCGAGTGTTGGAAGAAATGAAGGAGAATATTGAAGTGTTGAATCAAATGATTGGATCTCACTCTAGATCAATCTAGCTAATCAGGTCACATATGAGTTTTGCAGTGCCTCATCTCCATCCAAATGACATATTGGGGTCACCTAGTGACACTAGGGCCAACCCCAATAACGGAGAATGAGACAGAACTTGCGTCGTGCCACAACGTAAAATAAGGTGCTTCTTGGGAGGCAACCCAAGGTTTTACTACTTTTAATTATTCTGTTCAAATAATGGTGTGCTGATTTTGTAGGTTAAAGTGAAAAAGGGGTTGAAAAATACAAGTTGGCGAGCCAAGGAGCCAGTGGGCGAATCTCCGAACCTATCGGCGATTTCGAGTTAATCCGCCATTGGGACCCCAAAATAAGGGATGTCCTGTAAAACTCGGCGAGGTAAGTATGCGTTCGATGTGTCGCCGAGTTGATCGGCAACAAGACTAACGTCGCCGAATGACCGAGAACTGAACGGTTATATAAAGGCAAAAGGTCAAATTTTTGAACCTCTCACTTTCCCTCGTTTTAGACTCCTCAAAATCACACCATAGGTACTTTTTCTTAGATTTTTACCATTCTATTAGTATTTTAGCTAGTAATTAGTGCTTGGGGTTTGGGTCTATTTGCTGCCTAGCGTTTCAAAAAGCAATTCGATTGGCATTAAAGGTTAGTCCATAAAACCTTGAATTTATCTTAAAAGTTTTTCACACTCATTTGCAATTGTACTATCAGGATAAGGTGTGCTGGGCCTCTCTGATAGAAATAGGTTGATATGCTATGTGTAATTCGAACTTAGTTGCCTGAAATATTTTAATAGCTGAATCCCTTGTTGTTTGTGCTTTAATTTAATTGAGATTGCAATGGGTGCTTCTTGATTTTCATTATATTGGTTGGGTAACACCTAGATAGCCCGCATTTGTGCTAAATAACGAAAATCGCTCAATGAATGAATGGGTAATGACATTCTTAAGGGTGATCGTAGTTAAATTGCCAAAATTTGGCAGGACCAGAAGAAGTCTGAGTATTCTGAGGTGATGGGAAGAGTTAGTCTTGTGTGAATTTCGTGTATGCATGCTTTGATTTCATTTCCAGGGCTTGCAAGGTTGATTCTACGTGGGTTGAAAATTAGGCACGTTAAATCAGTCGGCGAGCTTGGTCGAGCTTGCCAAACGATTCGGCGATTCGCCTGCTGGTCTTAGATCGCCCTTCACTAATGTCCATAGTGTTGAGAGACCTGTAACTTTCGGCGGACACATCTGTGGTCGCCAAAGGTAGTCGGTGACTCGCTAATAGGACTTTAGACCGCCCTTTGCATGCTCTCTTTACCCTCTTTCACTGTATTTTTTTGCAGACAACTTCGTCATCGCCGAATGTAGTCGGTGTCTCACCACTTAGACTCTTTCATCGCTTATTTTTCTAGATTTCAAGCTAATCCCTTCGGCGAGTTCGACCTAGCTCGCCAAAGAGATTTGGCGATTCGCCGACTGATCGACTGACCTTTCTGCTTCAGATTTTCTGTATTTTAGTGTGGTTGTTCTTCTGAGTAATCACAAACCTTTGCAGATATGGTACGTACAAACTTAAATGCGCCGCCTCAGATCAAGGCTAAGGGAATTACAATCAATGAAGAAGGATCACGTCCTTCACAGAAAAGAAAGCAAGCTCTCCCACCGAGAGATAAAGGCAAACGAAAGAACCATATCGCTAGAAAAAGGTCAGCTATTGAGGTAGATTTTTCTGAGCTACAAGATGATCAACCCTTGATTCACCGACAAAATAGGCTTAGAGATAGACCTCAATCAACACCTATCAGAGTTACATCATCTGCAACTCCTCCGGCTACCGAATTAGTGCCAAACCCGACACCACCTTCATGCACTCCCCGTAGCTACACCTCTACCCAGACTGCTGAACAGATTGAAAGGCGATGGTTTACGAACCATTCTAGAAGAAAAGCTACTATCTGTGGAGGGTTTGGAAGGTAAGCATGCTGAAGTGCTTGACACGCTCAAGTATCATGAGTTCGAGCAGTTCACTAGGCCACGGGGACATTACATCCCTTCCTGGGTTAGAGAATTCTACTTAGCCTATGGGGAGTTGGTCCCGAAAAATAAGAAAAGGCTAGTGAGTTCTGACCGGTGAAGTCGGTTATGGTTAGAGCCAAGGAGGTAGAGTGTCAGAGCGAGCATATTAATGTTGTACTAGGTCGACCGCTGCACTCGGTACTGCCCTACCAGGGTTTGCCTATTGTTCCGTCCCTGGATGATTTGAAAGGTTGGTTAGCCCCGATGATTTCGGACATCACCCCGAGGTGGTTGAGTGCGGGAGCTCCGATTGAGAAGAGGGATATGAACATCGCCTCCCAGTACTAGTTTGGCTTCATCAGCAGCACTATCATGCCATCCCTGAACGAGTCCATTCTGCGTCATCCTAAGGCGGGTTGCCTTGGTTCTATTATGGCCAGAAGGCGGATCGACCTAGGACTGCTGGTTTCACAGGATATGGCTATGAGAGCCAAACATACACATACATCTCAACCTTTTCCTGTTCTGATCACCGAGTTATGTCGGTGTGCCAGAGTACCCCGGAACCCTGCCAGCGATATAAAGGTCACCCCATCTTCTTCCACCATTATCTGGTGTATAAAGGTCGAGTTCACATGAGAGGAGGTTGACGGGAGGAGATTAGCCCCAGTAGGTACTTCCCCAGAGGTCGATGTTTACTCATTGCCAGTAGAGGCATCCTCATTTACTCCGGCTTCGGAGCCTTCAGGTATACCCGCTCCTTCTTCCCCTTCACATACTCTAGGTACATCATCTTCCTCCCAGCCTACTAGAATCACTCAGGCCATGATCTTGAAGATAGGGCAGTTGGCCTATTCAGCTGATGTGAGAGCTACCCGACTAGAAAAGTCTGTTCCAGGGATGATCAATAGGGCCATACTAGTAGCACTTACCCTACTTCAGACTGCTGTTGACGCCCTGACAGTGAGAGTCATTGCTTGTGAGAGCAGACAGGGAGAATCCTCCGAGTTGGCAGCTTTGAAATTCGAGATTGCAAGTTTGAGGAAAGACGTAGACTACCTTAAGTCTACTGACTTCACTTCACTAATAGAGAGGGCAGATGATAAGGATTCTCCTGAGACTATCGGAGATGTGCAGGAGGATGACGCAGCACATGCAGAGTCAGATGCAGAGACCGATGAGGAGTTGATATCAATGGATGCTGAGGAGACACAGGAGAGCAGAGATGAGGGTATATTCAGAGATTTGCCAGATCTTATAGAGACGGTTGTGCAGCCGATGACCCAGACATTGCCGGTTGAGACGTCCACAGCAGCTCCTAGCAGATTTGGCACTGCTATTCAATCTGAGACTACTCCGGGTACTGATGCCCATATACAGACTGCTCCATCAGCCACTGAGACCCCAACAGAGAGAGAGACTACTTAGACAAGACCTTTCTTCACCCCCTCTCTGTCTTTCTTTACTTTGCCTTTTGGATTCTGAATTACTTGCATTTGAGGACAAAGGCTTTTATTTGTGGTGGGGTAAGGTTCACTTTTTGTGTACTATTTGTGATTCGTGTTTTGTATATATTTGGGTTGTTCTGTTTAAAATTATATTCACACTGCTTTTCGTGGATGTTTGAGCTTATGGCTCCTTTTATTTTAAATTGCAAAACAATTGACCCTTCCAAAAAATTATTATTATTTTTCAAAACATTTTGCCACCGCTTGTGTTGAAAGTGACTGTTCTCGTACAAATTTAAGTCTTGGTTTCGATTAATATCGATGACTTGAATAGTGCTCTTAATTGAACAAACATGAATGTACGGTTACGACGAGGCCAAATGAAGTTGCATAGATAATATGTGAACTCTTTGCATCTCGTTGTGATTAGCCATTTATCGAATTCATTCTCTTGTAATGACCGTTGCACACTAGCAAAAGTGTGTAGTCTTGTTTGACTTAAGTGTCGATGCTTTGTGTGATTAGCTTACTTTGAACCATGCATGAATAAACCCAGAATTTGCCATGTTAGTCTGATTGATTTAGAAAGGTGTCCTCTTGATATGATCTTAGGCAACTTTAAAGAGTGTGAGCTAAATTTGACATATGCCTCTTTTGTGGCCTACCCGTGAGCGTGTGAAACTCTTTTGAACAACCATTGAGCCTTGCCTTTCTTTGGAAGAACCTTGATGAACCCTAGACCTTACTTGACCCACTACCTATAATACTCTTAATTTGTGTTTTAGTGAATAGCCAACTTAGGCCTTTGGCCCTAAGTTGGGGGTGTGGTGAAAAGGAAAAGGGGAAGTCAAGAAGTGCAAGAAAAATCCCCCTTAACCCAAGGGGTTGCAGAAAAATGGAAACACTTCAATCTAAAAAAAAAAACCTGTGGAATAAATACAAAAGAAATTGGGTTTCCAAGCAATCCATGGAGGTGAATAAAAAGATGACTTAGAAGCACTAGAAAAAGAATTGAAAAAGGGAAAGAAGGGAATGCCTTGAGAACACCACACCTCACGAGGATGAAAACGTCATTGAGCCTAAAGGACCATACATTTGCACTCATCCCCATTACAAGCCTTGAAAAGACCTTTTTTATCTTGAGTAAGCCAATTCAAAAGTCGATTGGAAAATAAGGGCAACCATGTGGGTAAAAATATGCATTGTGTTCCTCTTTTTGAGTGTGAGCGTTGCATCTGATTCCTGATCTTAAATGGATTAACCTATAGGTGTGACTATGGAATCATTCTTTGTATGAGGGCATTTAGATACATTTTGTTGAGCTTGAACTTGCACAAGTAGCAAGTATGGCGAGCATGAGAATCTTTGGTAGTGGTGTGTCATAACTTGAATCTTTGAGTACACAGTTTCATTTTGCATAAGTACTTTGAGTCTTGTTATGTATGTTCATGATTTAGTCTTGTGTAGCACTATTTAAGACACCTTGTTGAACAGCTGAACTTGAGTTTGCTTGAGGACAAGCAAAAGTTTAAGATGGGGGTATTGATGAGTCCACAAATTGGACTTATTTAGGACTTTATTTTGATAAGAATAGCGTCCTCGAATGCTTATTTTGTCTAAATATCTGATGAAAACCCTTAAGTTTCAGGTATTTGAAGTTTTATTGAAAGCATGGACACTTAGGCGCAAAAAAGAACAAAAAGGCTGAAAAGAACGAAGAAGCTGAAGCTTGAGCATCGCCAAGCACACTTGGCGATTCACTGAAGGGATTCACTTCGCCCTTTGTTCCAGTACGCGAAGCCCTGAAGAAGAAGAAGGATCAAAATACGATGAAAGGAGCAGTCGGCGCTTCGCCGAATATTTCCGCGAAGCAGTACTATACCGCCGAATGGTCCAAAACGTGAAGATGCTAAAGGCAAGCAAGAAACGGTGATGAAACAGAAGAAGGGCGAGTCGCCGAGTCATTCGGCGACATCGACTAACCTCGCCGAAAGATCCACCAGTACTATTTTCTGAAGTCTATAAATACTAAACTTATTATTAATTTTAGAAGAGTGGAACATTTATTTTAATTTCCAGAATAGAATAGTACTTTTTGAGATATTTTCTCTCAAGTTTGGAGAGGGTTTTGTGGGAGACTTGAAGAGAGAAGGATTTCATCTTTCCCAAGTTAGAAGTGGGTCTTCTCCATTCTTCTTCCTTTTCTTAAATCAAGGTTTAATTTCTTATACCCATTTGATTTTAGTATCATTTTAGGTGTATTTTGTTATTTCTTGATGTGTGGCTAAAAACCCCCCATTCTTGGGGTGTGATTTAGCAAATATGTGTTGATATTGTTGTTGGGTCTTGCTTGCTGATAGGTTAGATGTATTTTAATGGTGATTTCACCTAGTGGTTGTGGTTTAATTTAATGGGTTTGTAGT
>JAJOOR010029860.1:0-18204 GCA_036250505.1 Solanum acaule | reverse complement strand
ACTTACGTATTATTTGTGCGCACGAACGTATATGATGAACAAAGGTTAAAGTTTAAACCGTTTGACTCTCACCAAAAAATTGTGACAGATATTTCAAAATGAAGAGAGTAATACTTTTTTTGTCTCATTTTATAGGTAGATATTACTGTTTTGAGAGTTAAATAGTCTTTTCTTTGACATCAATGTTTTCAAGCATTTTAAAAATATTATGGACCATTAGTTGTGTTGATTTATAGTACCTTCCGTTAAATTTTATAATTTTTTTTTGAAGAATGTACACCTAATTTCATACTCATCTTTTATTCCTTGTACTTCAAACACTTTCACATAAACTGAAACAAAAAGAGTACTAATGAATATCGTGACTACAATATCACCTACTAACTTTAGATTTTAAATACGCCTTCATGTGTGTATTGAAGAAACTTATATCAACAAGTTAAACTTTGGGCAAGTGGTAGATAATTTGTTGCAACCTATGATCACTCTAGAAAATCTAAAGACTCATCCAGTTACAAAATTCTATGAGGCTTGCCAAAGAAATGGGTGGAGTGTTAAACTTATTGATACATGGGAAAAAACAGGAGGGATTGAAGTTTTTGCTCGTAAATTTGCTGGCAAGGGAAAATTTAGTGGCAAGAAATTAATTGCTCTAAATAGGGCTGCACATAACGCATATTGTGAAATTATAAAAAACTTGGAAACTACTTGCGATAATGATAATTGTAATGAAGCTCAAGACTAATTATTAGTTTTGATATTTTGTATCTATTTTTGTGTATCCATAGTTCTTACTTGTTTACTAGTATTTATGTGTGCGCGCCTTGCACAAACATTGTAATAGCTATAGAATTTTGGACTATATATTCAAAAAGTTATATATGTATGTTTGAACTATAATGTAGCGACCCTTAAATTTTTGTGAGTTTTTAACCTGAACTTTTTTTTTCGGTTAACAAAATACTGATATTCATTACTAATATTCGTTCATGGAAGATAGTGGCATGTTACTCATGCTAGTACAGAGATGTAGCGTGTTTGGTTGCCCGCTATTGATGCTCTAAGGGAAGGGGTGTTTCTACTACTAGTATTAATACATTCATCTACATTTGTAGGGGCATTATTCAGCCTATCTAAACAAGTTCTCGCTATGTCTGCTTCTAGCTTTTCCAAGACAAACAACGTGAAACTTCACAGCAGAAAAAGGAACTTGGTTGTGTTAGATTAGTCCCCTCCTTTGCTAGTGCATCCACCACTTGATTTGTTTCTCTAAAATTATGCTAAAGGGGGAAGGGGGGGGGGGGGAGGGAGGATTCCCCAGCTTCTATAATAACTCCTTTGAATAAGTAGGATGATCGTGTATAAGGAGAGTAATGATGTCTTTACAATCTATGCTGATTTCGAGTGGCATCAACTTGCGTTCGAAGGCTATCTGTAGACCTTGTAATAACTCTAGTGTTGAGATACCTCATATTCAGTCAATTTCAATAGTAAGAGAGTTTCCCCAAGTCTTTCCAGATGATCTTCTCGGAGTCCCTCCTGAGAAAGAGATAGACTTCAGTATATATGTTCATCCAGACACTCGTCCTATATCTATTCCGCCATATAGAATGGCTCCAACAGAGTTGAAAGAGCTTAAAGAACAGTTGAAAGACCTCCTTGATAAGGGCTTTATCCGGCCAAGTATCTCACCTTGGGGCTCTCCTGTCTTGTTTGTGAGGAAGAATGATGGTTCCCTTAGGATGTGTATAGATTACCGTCAATTGAACAAGGTTACCATCAAGAATAAAAATCCTCTTCCGAGAATTGATGATCTTTTCGATCAACTTCAGGGTGCCACCTGTTTCTCTAAGATAGATCTCAGGCTACCATCAGTTAAGTGTAAGGGAATGTGATATTCCAAAAACAGCATTCAGGACCCGTTATGGTCACTATGAGTTTCTGGTCTTGTCGTTTGGTTTGACCAATGCACCTGCAACGTTCATGGACCTTCTGAATAAAGTATTCTCTAGACTTTAATAGATAAAAAGTTTTATGCCAAGTTCTCTAAGTGTGAGTTTTGGCTTAAGTTTGTGGTGTTCTTAGGCCACATTGTGTCTAGAGAGGGAATTAAAGTTGATGCTCAAAAAATTGAGGCAGTGCAGAATTGGCCTAGACCCTCATCTCCAACTGATATTAGGAGTTTCTTGGATTTAGCTGGCTATTATAGAAGGTTTGTAGAGGGGTTCTCATCTATTTCGTCTCCTTTGACCAAGTTAACTCAGAAAACTGTGAAATTTCAATGGTCTGAAGCTTGTGAGAAAAGTTTTCAGGAATTGAAAAAGAGGTTGACGTTTGCCCCAATTTTGACATTACCAGAAGGTATGCAAGGCTTTGTTGTCTATTGTGATGCATCCAGAGTTGGTTTGGGTTGTGTGTTAATGCAAAATGGCAAGGTTATAGCTTATGGCTCCAGACAATTGAAAGTTCATGAGAAGAATTACCCAACCCATGACTTAGAGTTGGCTGCCGTAGTATTTGCTTTGAAGATACGACGTCATTATTTGTATGGTGTGCATGTGGATGTGTTCACCGATCACAAGAGCCTTCAGTATGTGTTTACTTAGAAAGAACTTAATCTCAGACAAAGGAGGTGGTTAGAATTACTCAAGGATTATGACATGAGTATTGTTTACCACCTAGGTAAGGCTAATGTGGTTGTTGATGCTTTAAGCAGGTTGTTTATGGGTAGTACTGCCCATGTTGAGGAAGAAAGAGATAGTTAGTGAAAGATGTGTATAGACTTGCACGCTTCAGAGTCCAGCTAATGGATTCCACAGACAGAGGAGTAGTGGTAATGAATGGGGCTGAATCATCATTAGTGTCAGAGGTGAAACAAAAGCAAGACCAAGACCCAATTTTGCTTGAATTGAAGGCAAATGTTCATAAGCAAAAAGTCTTAGCATTTGAACAAGGGGGAGATGGCGTTTTGAGATATCAAGGTAGATTGTGTGTACCAATGGTGGATGGACTCCAAGAGAGGATCATAGAGGAAGCTCATAGCTACAGATATTCCATTCATCCAGGTTCCACAAAGATGTATTGTGATTTGAAAGAAGTTTATTGGTGGAGTAGCATGAAGAAAGGCATTGCAGAGTTTGTTGCTAAGTGTCCGAATTACCAACAAGTTAAAGTGGAGCATCAAAGTCCTGGTGGTTTGGCTCAGAATATAGAACTTCTAGAATGGAAGTGGGAGATGATCAATATGGATTTCATCACAGGTTTACCAAGGTCTCGCAGGCTAAAGACTACCTATTCAGCAGAAGATTATGCCAGGTTATATATTCAGGAGGTGGTAAGAGTTCATGGAGTCCCTGTTTCGATTTTATCAGATAAGGTTGCACAATTTACTACACAGTTTTGGAAGTCATTCCAGAAAGGTTTGGGTTCAAAGGTGAACTTGAGTACTGTTTTTCATCCTCAGACAGATGGTCAAGCAGAGCGCACTATTCAGAACTTAAAGGATATGTTGAGGGCTTGTGTGATTGATTTCAAAGGTAATTGGGATGATCACCTACCTCTTATTGAGTTTGCTTACAACAATAGTTACCACTATAACATCTAAATGGCTCCTTATGAAGCTCTTTATGGGAGAAGATGCCGATCTCCTATTTGATGGTTTGAAGTTGGTGAAGCAGGGTTGATAGGACCAGATTTAGTTTATCAAGCTATGGAGAAGGTGAAAGTGATTCAAGAGAGGTTGAAAACAACGCAGAGTCGTTAGAAATCCTACACTAATGTTAGGAGAAGGGAGTTAGAGTTTTAAATAGATGATTGAGTGTACTTGAAGGTTTCACCCATGAAAGGTGTTATGAGATTTGGTAAGAAGGGGAAACTTAGTCCCCGGTATATTGGCCCTTACAGAATATCGAAAAGGGTAGGTTATGTAGCTTATGAGTTAGAGCTACCACAAGAGTTAGTCGCGGTTCATCCGGTCTTTCATGTCTCCATGTTGAAGAAGTGCATGGGTGATCATTCATTGATCATACCAACTAAAGATATTAGCATCAAGGATAGCTTATCTTATGAGGAGATTCCGGTTGAGATTCTAGATCGCCAAGTTCGCAAGTTGAGGACTAAGGAAGTAGCATCAGTTAAAGTTCTTTGGATAGGAACTAGTTTGTTGAGGAAACTAGTTGGGAAGCTGAGGAAGATATGAAGAAGAGATATCCACATATCTTTGAATCCGGAGAAGTTCCAACTTAAGGTACTAATCCTTTTCTTGGCTTTTATTTATAAGATTAGCATGTTGTAATTGCATTGCTTGTTGGGTGTTTGAGTTGAATGATAAATGTTACACCCTTAGCCTAGTAAGATTAATCTCATTCGAGGACGAATGTTCCCAAGGGGGAGATATTGTAACACCCTGTAACTAGAAAGAAGTTTAAAATTGGAAATAGTCATTTTTGGAAAGAATATAAAAATCTGGAAATTTGTCAAGTGTGTTAAAGTTTAGTTTTTGGTCAACTTCAAATGGCCATAACTTCTAGATCAGGATGATTTAGGTGTGTTTCCAGATATTGTAGGAAAGATCTTGGAATAATCTTTCCAACGCCGTCAAGTTTGCGCGATTCCGAGTTTGTATGAGTGAGTTATACCCATTGGAAGTTGTGTTGTTCAACTAAGGAAATGTCCAAACCGGATTTTTAAAGGGTGTTTTGGTCTTTTCCATACCCCATTATTGTAATTCGTTTTCGTGAACTAATTAAGGGTCAAAACTGAACTTGGTCAGTTTATGCCTTTCACAAAAGAGTTAGGGTTTTGAAGAGAAAAGAAAAAGAGAAGAGAAGGAGCAAGAATCGTCAAGATCTTCAAGAATCGCTTGTGGATTTCGTCAAGGGGTGATCCCTACGAGGTATGTGAGTTCACACATTATTGGGTTCGTTCACCCATGCGCCAAACATGATTAATTCAACATGAATTCGTCCTAAAAGTTGAAAGTTTGAATGTTCTTGATGTGTGTTCTTGAATTTACTTTCGTTCTTGAATTTGGGATGTGATTGAGGAGTTCTTGAGAGTTTAAGATCGATTATTAGAGTTGTTTTGAGTTGATTCTTGTGTATATGTTGTGGGTACCTGAATCTATAGAGATATGGAGAAAAAGAACCGAATCTAGGCGAGTTGGGGTTGGAAAACGAAGAAGAAAATAAGTCGGGCAAATCTGAGCACTGGTCCGCGTCCTGCTCCCCAAATTTGGGAAAAATCATTTCGCGGAGCGGAGCGGTCACTGACCGTTCTGCCTCAAAAAGTATTTTCGCCACCAAAATTTAAATATATCTCTGCGTCGCGGACCAGTTTTCAGTCTGTGATTTCTTGATCATTTCTCATGTTTAGCTATCTAAAATCATTCCTAAACATCATGAGATCCTTCCTATCACAAATCACAATCCTTGAATCCATAATTCAATTCAAGGAAAGTTAAGAGTCAAGTCAAGAGAAGTTAAGAGCCAAGTCAAGAAGAGTTCATAAAGTCTTCCAAAAGTCTTTTACAAATGATTTAACTTTTTTTTAAGACTTGAGTAAAAAGTAAATATTGAAGTTCAGTTCTTCAAAGAAGTACAAGGGGACTATGTATTCCCGAAGAGTTTAAAAATGTTTTCACATTTGAACAAGAAATGGGACATCAATTCCAAGAGAGCTTTTAAGCTAAGTTTTGAGTAATTATCTCAAACCAAAGAAATAAGTTTGTTTTATAAACATATGAGCTAAGTATATTTTGGGAACAGTATTGAGCACCGATATAGGGATGCGAGTTCATATTAACTCAAGTCTCCATAAACCATGTAGCCATCATGGGTAGTAAAGGATCATACTTTTAGATGACTCCTTAAGATGCTTTTAGCATAGACTGGTGGATCCACTTAGTTAAGCGTTCTATATGAAGACAAAGTACAGGACAGTTCTGGCATCGTGGGCAAGACGCTGTATCACCACTAAGGCTCATAGTGGTGATTGTCGGTTAGAGAATCTCCCACAGAAACTATATTACCTTCTTATATAAGTAAAGTTAAGTTTGTTATTGCATTTTCTTTAACAAACTAAGTTGTTTTCTACTGTTTTACAATCTTTATATATATTGCATGTGTTTTATTGGTTTATATTGAGTTAAGTTGTTCAGGAGTTGAGTAAAGCCAAGGTAAGTGTTTCTTCCAGATTCTTTTCAAGCTTAAGTTATGTTTAGCATTCCAACTCGCATACTCGTACATTTAATGTACTGATGCCAGTTGGCCTGCATCTTATTTTGATGCAGACGCAGGTAACTAGGGTCAGCATCCAGCGCCTCATTGATCCAGTTGAGCATTCAGAGTCAGTTGGTGAGCCTCATTGCTTTCCGGAGGGCTCCTTTGTTATCATTTGATTTTAGTATTTCATTTGTTAGGATGATCGAGGGTCTTGCCCGACATCCATCTCAGTTGTTTTAGAGGCTTTATAGATAGTTAGATGTTAGTTATTTAGTCTTTTCATTGTCATTATCCTATGTTGAGACTTGAGTTTGCCTTAATGGCCAGTTGAATGTTCCTTTATAACATTCCAGTTTATTACATAGATTTATCTTTGTTTAGTTATGTCTTCCGCTGAGTAAGTATGTCAGGCCAAGGGTTCGCTTGGGGCCAACAATGGTTCTCGTCTTCTCGAGTGCCGGCCACGTCCAGGGTGTAGGCTCGGGGCGTGACAAAAAGTATCATTGAGAATGTTTTATTGGCTCAGGAGATTACTTTAGATATTAGTAAGAGGGGAAAGCCTAGAATGTGATTATAATGCTAGATATGTCTAAGGCGTATGATAGGGCCTCTTAGTTCTTTCTTATGAAAGTACTAATGAAAATGGGATTTTCTAATAGAGTGGTAGATTTGATTTGGAGATTTCTAGCAAACAATTACTATTCAGTGCTTCTTAATGGTCAATCTTATGGGTTTTTTCATTCGACTAGAGGAGTTAAATATGGAGATCCTTTATCTCTAGCATTATTCATCATTTCAGCAGAGGTTCTTTCTAGAGCTCTCAATACTCTATTTGAAGACCCTCACTTCGTTGGCTATGTGATGCCTAAATGGAGTGCTAATCTCAATCATCTAGCTTTTGCTGATGATACCATTATTTTTTCCTCTTCAAATAGAAATTCTATGGAGAAAATTATGTCTATTCTGCAGGAGTATGAGAAGCAATCAGGCCAGATGATCAACAAGGAAAAGAGTTATTATTAAGTACACCAAAATATATCAGCAATCTCTGTTAATCTAGTGGAACATATTGCCGGGATGGTAAGAGGGCAATTTCCTATGAAATATCTAGGATTCCCTATTACACATTCTAGAAAGAGAAAAGAGCACTATGTAGAATTATTTAATAAGATTAAAGGTAGTTTGCAAAGCTGGAAAGGGAAAATGTTTTCATATGGGGTAATGAAGTCCTTCTTAATAGTGTTCTTCAAAGCATCCCTATCTATGTTCTTTCTGCTATTAACCCCCCCCCCCCCCAAATGTGTTATTAATGAGATTCATAGAATTTTTGCAAAATTCTATTGGAGTAATAAGGAAGATGGCAGAAATAAACATTGGTCTAAATGGGTGAATGTGTGTCTTCCTAAACATGAAGGGGGACTGGGATTTAGATCTATGCTTGATGTATCCAGGGCTATGTATGCAAAGTTATGGTGGAATTTCAGAACTCAAGGTACTTTGTGGTCCAATTTTATGTGGACCAAATATTGTAAGAAACAAATTCCTACTCATGTTCAATGGAAATAAGGTTCCCAAATTTGGAAACATATGCTTGAGAATAGGGAGATACTAGAACAACATATGTGGTGGGAACCTAGAGGAGGCACTTCTACTATTTGGTATGATAACTGGTCTAATCTGGGACCCCTGTACCTACATGTTTCTAAGGAGCAAACTTGTCACACCATGAAAGACGTTTGTGAATTTCTAACTGAGGAAGGGTGAGACTATCCGGCAATGAGAGATTTTGTCCCTGAGTATGTTGTAGAGCATATCCATTCTAATATGCACCCAATATATCTCAGTAATCAAAGTAACAAAGCTTGATGGACTAAAACAAATAGTGGCAAGTTCTCTGTTAAATCAATTTGGGAATTGCTGAGATACAAAAATGAGAGGAATGAAGACATGGTAAATGTGTGGATAAAAGGGTTTCCTTTCAAAATTTCATTCCTTGCTTGGAGAATATGGTTTGGAAAGATCCCCGTTGCTTCTCTAATGCATATATGGAATCTTGATTATTCTTGGGATTGTAGGTGTTGTATAATTCTAGAAGAAGAGACTATTGATCACCTATTTCTAACATGAGAATTTGCTACCAGAATTTGGAACTATTTTAGCTGTGCTACTGGAATTGTGGACCCTATGCTAAATTTGAAGCAATTCATAAGGTTGTGAAGTGTTGTAGAAGGAAACCATAGAGTGAAGGTGGTTTGCAAGGCTATTCCTATCATTTTCTTTGGTTTCTGTGGAAGAGAAGGAATATTATTATTCATGGAGGGACCTGTTTAGAATTTAGAGTAATGTGGGATATTAATGATACAATTATTAAGTTTATTCATTCCAGATTTAAAGTGAACTGTGGCAGCAACTCTTGGCATCTTATTCTTTCAGAATTGGAACATCACATGCATAACATTTCTTTTAGAATTGTTAGATGGGAGCCTTCTCCTCCTAATTTATTAAAGTGCAACACTGATGGAGAATCTAAAGGGAATCCTGGTCCTAGCTCAACAACTTTTTGTATCAGAGATCATAGTGATAATTTGGTGGTTGCTAAAGGTTACAGAATTCAAGATACTACTAATATAGTAGCTGAAGCTAGAGCTATAAGGGAGAGTCTTAGTTACTGTATTGAACATGGAATTGATAATATTATTATTGAGACAGACTCTTTAGCTATGGTGCATATTCTAGAGGGCGAGTAGGAAGTACCATGGAATGTCGCATTGGAAGTTAGCATCATCAGGAGATTGAGAAGTGATATCTCAGCAAGAGTAAAGCATTCCTTTAGAGAAGGAAATACTTTGGCTGATTTTTTTGCTAATCTAGTTTTCTCTTTTGCAGGTGATTTTCAAATTAACAACTTTCAGGAAATTCCTAGTGTAGGAAAGAAGTTACTCAATCTAGACAAATATGGTACAACATACATAAGGAGGAAAATACAAGATTAACAAAGTTAAGAAAGTGCAAATTGAAAGATCACATATACAATAAGCATGGTAATCCTTATTTGTGAATAATAATTTTTGATATATCTAGTGTAACCTATTACAGTGATTTCATAATTTAAATTAAACAAGATCCTTTTTATCTCACTTTTTTTTGAATTATATTTGATTGGTTAAAATATCATATACCTGGTGAGAGTTTGAGGTGTTGCATATGATATAAAACCAGGACAGGTGAGGTAAAAATATTCTTCTAAATCTATTACTTTAATGTTATTCACAAGGTTACAGGTGATACTAGACAGAAAGTTAAAGTTAAGATTTACACATGCTTTGATTAATAAATGTCTACAAGTACTAGTTCATTGGCTATTGGATGGACGGTGAACAAAATTCATGGACAACCTCGACAAAATAAAGTTAGTAATCCTTCTTGTGGATCTAAACTCAGGTGGTGGTATCAATTTCATTTGTGGGATTCAACCCACCGAGATTAGACCTAAGAAGAGGAGAAACTAAGCTTACCTTAGGTCGACTGTGCAACAAATACGAGATCTGGTTATGTATCTCCTTATTGTGGTGACCAAGTTGAGATCGGAGCAAGTGTCTTTAAGCTGGCTGCTCCATGGAAATCGCCTCTGTGTGGTGGTGAGCAGGAGGTAATCGTGAGCTTTCTGATTTACACAGGCGGAACTTTGACAATTTCTGTAGAAGATGAATAGTCTTCATCAAGATGATAGAAAGGCTCTTCAATTTCCACTTTCCTCTTTTCCTATTTCCCTTTTCATTTACTTTCTTATTTTGGTCTTTTCCTTGATTTTTTCATTTTCTGAACATCTTTGGGGTTTAGCAGTGTTGGCTAAACTCACCTTTGTACAGACTTCATTAATTTAGTATATGTGGCCCTTTGGGTTTTGATTAAAAAAAAATACTTCTAATCAGCCCAAACACATGCATTTAACAATTTAGACAACACAATCACAATTTTATCCCCCAAGTTAGAGAAGTTACTACTCACTAACTACCCCCAACTTTCAGCAAAGCAATCAACAAAATAATAATGATTATTACCACTTTAAGAGAGTAAAAGTGAGAAAAACATACCGGATTGTAGGGGTGTCCAAAAACCGAACAGATCGAAAAGTGTTATTGGTTTATTATTATTGGGTTATTGGATTAATGGGTTTTTAATGGTTTTATAAAAAAATATTATCGGGTTATTGGTTCGGTATTGATTTTTAATATTGGGTTATTGGGTAAACTGATAACCCATTAAGACTGGTAATTTACTGCATTTACTTGTACCTAAATATTATTTATTAATCTCAATACCTTACTAGTTACTGTATTTATCCTTTAGCCTTTAATTCACACTTCAAAGTGACTTTTAGTTCACAACTTCACATTATACAAAACGTCAAAATCTAAACTAAATACCATATTCCTCTTAATTTCTCTTTGTGTTACACTTGTATAGTTTTTTCATTACATTATTGTGTTATCGCGTAAAATTTATTAGAGAAGTCATATATTTATTTTATAAGTATTCTCTTATTGGTTAAACCAAAAATCGAACCGTTAAGAACCAAAATCGATATCCAAAACCGATAAAAATTTCTTATTGGTTTGGTTATTGATTTAACATATTTAAAAATCAAAAACCGATAAATTGAACCGATAATACATAAAATCGAACAAACTGACTGATGCACACCCCTACCGGATTGTGTTTGTACAATGAACACCAAGAGGTTGGAATCGTTTTGGAACAAGTGAAGAAGGAGAACAATAAGTTGGACCTTTTATTTTGTGAGTTTTGTCCGTTTGAATCCCTTAAACTGCCATTTGAAATGCCTTACCTTCGCTTAAGTGACATTTGGTTGTTTTTGTGACTGCTGCTGAAAGTTCAGGGTTCATTTAAGCGATGATCGCTTTTGTGAGAGGGAGCCACGTTTGCGGAAGCAAAGTCTGTTCGCTTTGGTGACTTCTAAGGCCATTTTTTCAAAGCTACTCACTGTCCAATTGTGCGAGCTCGGGGGTCCATTGGGTGATTCACCCAGTGTCATCGGGCACCCAAAATGCCTCCCAAGTCATTTTCCAACGGGGTTTTAGCCCCAAACTTCATTTCCTTCATTCATGCCTCCAAATCTGTTCGAATTAACACCAAAACTCCAAAATCATGATAACTAGTCAAAAATAAAAAATTTAAACCTAATATAGAATTAAAAACTCAAAATTAAACTAAGTTAGATACCAATGAGGTGTCTCCCATCAAGCGCACAATTTAATATTGCGGCGTGACGCGAAGCCGGATACATCACCCTTTGTGTTTCCATTTCGAGGCAATGAAGTGTCTCCCCAACTTGAGATCAATTTTACTCCGAAGAGCATAGGGAGTTCAAGAGAGAATCAAACGTTTCACCCGATCTCTCCACTTTGAAGACTAGAATCTCTTACCCAACTTCGAATCATGCTTTCGCTTTGGATCATAGGGAAAGAGTGAATGGGTTACTAGGCCACGTGAGCATTGAACTTCATAATTCATGGCCTTCAAGTGAGTGACACTCTCATCTTTACATGAACTAAACTTGCCAAATTGGATCCTTTTTGCTTTTACTTGCAACTCTAGTATCATGCTACTTATTTTAGCTTATTTGATTGTTATTGCTTTGGGTTGATTGCACAAGCTCAAGAACTCTTCTATATCCACCTTCACCTCTTCGCTTGGCTTGATTTCAAACCATTCATCTCCGAAAATGAATTGGAACGTCTCATCACACCAAGCAAGGTGCAAGTCATGAGACTCTTCTTCGTTATTTTCGGTCATTGGATAATGATGAGTTTTCACCCTCACAATTTCTCTCACCTTAGTGCTAAGAGTAGAAAGTCCAAATTCAAGGTCAACCATGTCATAGCATCGAGCTAGGTACCTTTTTCGAAACCTTTCCATTTCTATAAAGAGAAGGCATAGAGCTTTCTTGCCCTAACTGAGTTTTTCCTCCACGTTCCAAAACCTTGATTGACTTATCACACTTGACTCGTTCAAAGTCCATGTGTCAATGGTGGGAATACCACACCCAAAAGATGTAGTGATCACAAAAAGGCATCCAAAAAAATAAAAATAAAAGACAACTATTCACAGTCTAGATAGAAACAAGTAAACTAGAAATCCTAAATCAATTTAATACGCCTAATTGTTCCCCAACAATGACGTCATTTTCGATAACACTCAAATCACCCTCCAAAACTAGTTAAAAGAGTAACTAGTTATCGTCAATAAAAGTACTCAACTAAGAGTCGGGGTCGAATCCCCTAAGGAACAATATAACAAAAATTGAAAAGATAAAGGCCAACTAGATACTAGCTTGAACCTAGTCATACAAGGTACACAAATATCAATTAGAAGGCAATATTTATAACTACACTTCTAATGGGGGGAAAAGTGAGATCAAGCAAGGGATGTATTGAAATTGGGAAACTTGAGATTCAATCAACACTCAACTATCCATTGCAATTCAACCCACAATCATTCAATCATTAATGGGTAGGCTAGGTCATCATCAATTAAGTTAAATTATCTTTCGATCTCAAAGCATTTTATTGGGATATCTCCTTTTGGTCTCAATCACACAATTACAAAAGAACCCACTACCTTAACTTAGACCTCTCTTGAAAGGAAGCCTTCCACCCAACAATGAAACCTTAAACATTAATCTTTCCATCTCAAATTGAAGATTCAAAGTCAAAATGTGATTATCAATCTAATTCTCCACGTCAATCAATATCTTTTGAGCATCGACCGGACATCAAAAACTAGGATTGAGTGTGCACTCTCAAAAGTGACCTTCGCAAAAGTGAACTAAAGTTTGCTTAAGCAACCTAAGCCCTTTTGACCTAGTTCGCAAAAGTGAACCCCACGTCCTCACTTAAGCGAACAGTTGACTTCATTGACTGGTTCGCTTAAGCGACCAGTGCTTCACTGGTGAGATAGCTTGGACTTGTTTTTCTACCAGGCTTTGCTCTTTTTCAGCTTTGATTGCACTTTTGATTAGCATTTTCTTTCCCAACATCAAAACACCTGAAACAACACAATTCAAAGCATAATTAACATCTTCATCTACTTTGAGTGCCACAAAATCATAAAGAAAAGATCTCTAAATGAGTGCAAATTGACCACTCATCAGACGCGAGAAAAGGAAAAGATAGTGATGATGGGATTTTAAAGGAAGAGAAAGAAGTGTTTGGAGATATTCACTTAGAAATTAAGAAAGGATATGAAAAAAGTTCTCTTGAAAAATAACATGACGGGAAATAAAAACTTTATTTTCTAAAGGATCAAAGAAACTAAAACCATTATATTTTGAAGGATAACCAAGAAAAATACAATGTTTAGATCGAGGACTCAACTTATGTAGTACATAATCATGAAGAATAGGAAAACAAGAACAACCAAATACACATAAATGATGATACAAGGGTAATTTACCAAAAAGAAGTTCACAAGGAGTTTTAAACTTGAGCTTGTGAGAAGGTAGAATATTTAAGAGATGGACAACAATATTAAGAGCTTGAACCCAAAATTGAGATGGAAGAAGAGATTGAAAAAGTAGAGACCAAAGCATATTAAATATAGTGCAATGTAGTCGTTCGACTTTACCATTTTGCTAGTGAGTATATGAACATGAAATGCGAAGACATACCATTTGAATTTAAAAACTCATAAAAAGAAGCAAGTTTGACATATTCAGAAGCTCCATCACACTGTAATGATTTAATTTTGATCAAAAATTGAGTTAAACATAAGAATAAAAGTTTTTGAACGGAAGAAATGCTTCTGATTTGCGTCAAATTGGAAACACCCATGTAAATTTAGTAAAATCATCATGACATAAAATATAGTAACAAAAACCAGTAAAGGAGGGAATTGGGGAGGTCCAAATATCACTGTGAATCAATTCAATTGAAGACATAGAAGAAATTATAGATTAGTTAAATGGTAGTTTAGAGTGCTTGCCAAGATAACAGGCATTACAAAAAAAATCTTAACGTTTCGCATAAGAACATTGCAAATTATTATTTCTAACTAGACTTAAAAGAACATATATAGTAGGGTGACCTAAAAGACGATGCCAGAGAGTTGGAGAAGCATGGGAAGCAGCAAAAGCATGATGAGCAGCAACCGCAAGATTTGATGGAGAGAAAGAGTAAACGGGACCCAAACTATTGCACCTGAGAAGAATTCTCTTCATCTTAAAGTCATAAACCAAAAGCATCAAAGTCTATTGAGCATTTATATTCAGAAGTAAATTTATGAACACTTAATAAATTGCAAGAAGGAGTTGGAAGAACTAAAACATTTTTTAGAGAGAAAGTGGAAGAATGAATAGAGAATGTATTATTACTGATATAAGAGATGAGGAGTTGATTATCATTACCTACCATAACACGATCATTACTATTATAGGGCTGAACAGAAGAGAGATATGAAAGATTGAGTGTCATGTGTGAAGAGGCTTCGGTGTCAACATACCTAGGAGTATGACCTGCCGTGCCGGAGTATATGAATGTTCAGAGGAGAAAGATTGAAGATCAGAAAATAGTGTTTTAGAACCAAGAGATGGACAATCTTTTGCAGTATGAGTAGGTTGAAAACATAATATGCATTGAAAAGGAGAAGGCATTACCGGATAACTAGGATAGAAAGGAGAAGCACTAGTGTGCGGAGCTGGACCTAGAATGAAACAAGCATTTGGACATGGAGCAAATAGGGGAGGTGCAATGGAATAATTTATATGATAGATGTTGTTTTTATTGTTGTTGTTGTGGCATCTACCATGACCACCATTGGCATATCGACCACCATTAGAATTTCTTCCACGTCCACGTTCTTAAGAAAACAAATTACTTGTAGCTAGTAAAGCAGTAGAAGAATCTGATGCAGCAAAGGAAAGACCATTTAGTTGAGTTTCATGAAGAAATAAAAGAGATCTGGTCTCAAGAAAAGTAGGAAGTGAAATTCTGGTGGAGATTAAAGTGATAACAAAGAGATATTCAGAAGGTAGGCCAGAAATAACTTGGAGAATAAGATCTAAATCAAAGATAGGATTATCAATTGATATCAAGGCATCGACAATGGATTTGAGGCGGTGCACATAATCACATATAGAAAGGGAACCTTTCTTAAAGTTATGAAATTGAACCTTAAGTTGGAGAGTTTGGGAACTAGCATGATCAAGAAAAAAGCGTTCAATGTGTAGCTATGCCTCGCGAGTAGTAAGACTACTGTTAGGACGAATAATATCCTGAAGCATCTCTTAAGAAATTATGGTTGGTATCCATGACAAAGCAATTGAGTCAAGTTGGATACATTGTTGAAAAACAGAATTAATAGTCGGTTCTCCATGGTAAGAGTAGGTTCTGGACATGGATGACTTCCATCGATGAGGTCGTAAACACCGTATCATTTTAACACAGAAAGAAATAACTCTCTCCAAAGCATGTAGTTTGTATAATCAAGGAGAGAAGGCCCAAAATAGTCCCTCATCTTTGGGTTAAGACTCAAAGTCATCCTTGAGTTTTCACATGGAGCACTAATAGTTCCTCATGTTTCTAATATTGGTGCACTTTTGGTCCTCCCCTAAACTTTTGCCTATTTTTTAACATTAATTTTGTTCATAATTTTATATAAGGAATGTCCCATCGTCTTTTTATATATTTAGTAGAAATAATAACTCTATGTGAGAGAAGGTGAGAAGAAAAACACATTGTTCTGTTCAGTATAAATATTACTGCAGCCAGCTAAACTAAGAACATTTTAACATATGACATTGCAAGAAAATAAAAATTTGTACTATTGTACGTGAAAATTGTCGTGATGAACCTCTCGACTTTACCTGTAATACGATTTCTACTAAACAAAATAAGGTGTTTTTCTTCTCACAATCTCTCACATGGAGTTATTATTTCTACTAAATATATAAAATGACGATTAAACATTCCATACATAAATTATGAATAAAATAAATGTTAAAAAATAGGCAAAATTTTGAAGGAGGACCGAAAGTGCACCAATATTGCAAACATGAGGGACTATTAATGCTCCATGTGAAAACTCAAGGATGACTTTGAGTCTTAACCCAAAGATGAGAGACTATTTTGGACCTTTTCTCTATAATCAAGAGTGGTAGGATTCAACTTTTTGATGTTGGAAACAGAAACAACGGAACTTGGAATAGGAGGTGCAATAGGAATAGTAGCCATGGAAGAGGAAGAAAAGGTTTGAGTACCGAGAGAAGTAGATGAAATCATGATGATACGTAGGACAAAAAGAGTTAGAAAGCACCTGAGTATTTGATACCATGAAAGAATAACTATCTCGATAGATACATTAAACAATTACAAGAGGTATTTATAATATGTAAATATGATACAAAAGACTAAACTATCCTTCTAGCTATATATATATATATATATATCACATTATGTTTTATTTGAATAAATTAATTTCATTAATTATTGTCCTATATTATTTACTATAAGTCTTTTTCTTTCATTTCAACTCTTTTTGATAACTTTAAAATTAAAATTTTAAAAACATTAACAAACAAATTACGCAACTTTAGTAAATAATTTCTTACTTAGCTAACTTATCTTATATTTCAAGTTGAAATTCGAAATTTTAAGTCTAGCTTTTTGAAATTTGAAATTTTTTGAATTAAATATTAAAATAACTTTAATAAGTTATATAAATCATAATTTACACTTGTAAATTTCAATGATTTTAAAAACAAATTAAAAAATCTCGTCATGTTAGCCCACTATCTCATATCGTCTCGATCTATCTTGTTCAAAAGTGGGACGGGATGGAATCTCTGATTAATCCAAATAATTCTGGCTCGGACCGCCTCCCTAACCCAACGCCATCCCCTCCCATCCCTATCTCCCCCGGGGTCCCCTGTCTTAGACTCTTAGTCATGGACTTGTATTACTATTTGAAGAAGTCCATTTAACTAATTAATCACCATCAAGACTAGATTTGTTTTCCCTTCAAGATAAGTTATGATTTTAATTGGTCCTCGTTCTCTTAGGGCCTGTTTGGATGGACACCTTGGTAATTTGATTTGGTGTAACTGGTGTAATTACACTGTCTTGTCCTGTTTGGAAGGACATGTAATTACTTGGTCACCAGGTAATTGAGGTAATTGATGTAATTGGCAGGAGATAATTACACTCTACAATTCACAGGTAGAGGCTGTGAATTGGTGGTAATGACATGGTGTAATTACCACCTGATTACTTTTTAATTTCTTTTTCTTATTTCTATTTTTATTTTTTTGTTTTTATTTTTTTTACTTCTATTATTTTAAGTTCTTTTTTTATTTTTATTATTCTAAAAATTTGTAAAAGTTTATTTTTTATTTTATATTATTATATTTCATTATCTTCTTGTTCTCAACCTTACTTTACGTGATTCTATGTAATTTTCTCGTATTATCTATTTCTTTATGACATGCTTATTTTCTCATTAGCATAATTTTATTAGTATTCTAATTTTTAAATAAAAATAGAATTTATTGTTAAGTAAGGTTATAGACTTACGTTTTCTTTCTTAAGAAAAAATAAAAATAAATCATATTTATTGCTATGTTGAAATTTGCTATAAGAGTATTATGTTAAATTTTTTGTTTTGAATTTATAACCTATGTTATATTTTCAGTTTCATTTGTTTTAGTAATATTGAATTTACATTGCACGTCATTTTTTAATTAGACTTGATAGATTATATTTTTGTCAAACATTTAATAATTTATGACATTTTATTTATATATTATTCTTTTTATCAAACATCCATTTCACGATGTTCGTAGAAACTTCATAATTTTAGTTGTTACGATTAATTCAATTGAAATATATTAATTTGAAAAAATATAAATCAATTATTTTTTCATAATATTAGTTACAGAAAATATGTTTATTAATTAATATATTTTCAA
>JAJOOR010029859.1:0-15641 GCA_036250505.1 Solanum acaule | reverse complement strand
TTTTAGATTTTAAATTAATTTTAATAATTCTTAAATTCTGTTTTTTTGTAGTGCTGACACGTAGGCATTTTTTCTTCTCCTATTATATATAGATAGATATATATAGATAGATTTTCTTTTTTTATTTTCTTTTGACATGTGTCATCTTTCTTCTCTCAGATATATACAATTAAGGTAACTGTAAATTTTTGATTTTTTTTTTTTAAAAAAAGCTGTAAAAACTGCCCGTTGAATTTTTCATTATTTTTGTAGTGTTTTCAATTTTTAGATTTTAAATTAATTTTAATAATTCTTAAATTCTGTTTTTTTGTAGTGCTGACACGTAGGCATTTTTTCTTCTCCTATTATATATAGATAGATATATATAGATAGATTTTCTTTTTTTATTTTCTTTTGACATGTGTCATCTTTCTTCTCTCAGATATATACAATTAAGGTAACTGTAAATTTTTGATTTTTTTTTTTTAAAAAAAGCTGTAAAAACTGCCCGTTGAATTTTTCATTATTTTTGTAGTGTTTTCAATTTTTAGATTTTAAATTAATTTTAATAATTCTTAAATTCTGTTTTTTTGTAGTGCTGACACGTAGGCATTTTTTCTTCTCCTATTATATATAGATAGATGTTTAAGAAATTATTTGTTTATGCCACGTGAACCATCCTCATTAAAAAAAAATGGTGAGAAGTAATACAAATGTCAATTATCATAATAAGAAAATTCTACTTGTTTGAGATATATATTATATATTACTATTATTTTTTTCTTGACTAAAGTTAAAAGATCAACACCAAACTTCACATAAATTTGGTCCCCCAATATATGGACTGCTCCAAACCCTAATAATATGAGAGGTAGCTCTCAGATGTGTGTATGTAGTGATTGGGCTTGTCACACTGCTGCTAGCTTTCTGTATCAACCTAACCATTATATTTATATTTAATATTTCTAAGGGAAAGATTCTTGTTCATCTTTTTATTTTTTTATGTTAATAGCATTTTTGTTTCTCAATTATAGGTAAGTTATGTTTTTCGTCCATGTGATATTTGACAAAGCACATTAAATCTTTACTTAATTAAACAGTGAAGGGTCTAATTCATTCCGAATTATCATGCATGTGTGCGAGTTTCCTACCTAAACTATCAACTATTTATCAACAGACACATCAAGTCCCCAACTATCAATTATACTTTTTTCCTACCTAAACGATGGTAATGTTTCAGTAGGAAACTCGCACACCTAATAGTTGAGGTGTGTTCCGATAAATTGTTAGTGGTAGTTGGTAGAAAACTAACACACATGATAGTTTATATATAAATCTTGAAAAAAACTGAAATACTTTAGGTGCGTTTTTTTATCGTTATCTAGCACTTTTGATCCATTTGTTTTGTGAATATTCATAAATTTATCATAATTATTAACCATTTCACCACTTAATTAATTACATATATGTTATGTTAAATTTATATTATGTCATCACAAGGACCAAAAGCTACCAATAACTTAGGGACCAAAAATGTTATATCGAAATATAATGTATCAATAAAAGCTTATAATATACAATGTAATGTATATATGATGATACTATTAAATTAGTTGAAAGTAATATAATCTTGATCAGAGTCTAAGCTCGCTAGTCAATACAAAGAGTGTATTTTTCTACAAATGATGATTTAACACCTAATATCCATCATTAAATATGTGAATTTGGTAAGCCTAAGCTTGACAATCAAAACATTAAATATAAATAAAGAGTATTCCCCACTATAAATTATATGAGTCTTGTGGAAAGCGAAAGACAAAATATAATAAATGAAACCCTCTAATATATTATTTTTTTCTTTTAAAAAATAGAATTTATATATAGTACGTTTGTGATGCGATGAAAAGTATAAAAGAACCCCTTAAGTATTAGAAAGGTCACAAGAAATTAAATAGGCAAAGAGAAAATGAGTGGGACATATCCAAACAAATAGGAGAACTATGTACAACATAATGAAAGGTAGAAATTAAAACAAGTGGTTGACATTGACGACAAAACTAGAAATGTGACATTGTTAGAGGTTCATGCTTAGGTGTAAAGTTAGAAAAGTGAGTATATATGTAATTATTTGAGGCCTCCTAAAATGACCCTACTAGATTCATCTACTCATTGTTTAGTAAGAAAAGTTGGATATTTATCCTCATTCAATCTAAAAAACTAGTTTATAATTAAGGTGAAGATTGTCTAAAATCATTAAAGCTCATTCGAATGGCTAAAAATGGATATTTTCTATGTATAACATTCGTGAAAGATCAACATCAAATAAATCAAGATTATTTGGATATTCTGAAGGTAGTAACTTGTTTTCAACCTTTAACGCGCTACCATCTCCTAATGCTCCTTGAATTGGACATTTGAAGTCATGTGGACAATATAACATGGATAAACAAAAAATTGGAGTATTAGGATAAGGTGGACTCAGATACGATGATAAGGAAAATGGATTAGTTTGAATTAAATTAAATTCAATTTGAAAAGATAACTCATGAAGTGAGGATTGTTCAAAATCAATATGTAAAGAGTCAGATAATATATAGTTCATTTCCTTAACTAACGTGGGACATATGACAATAACAAAAAATATTCTCGTTTGAGAAAAGAACAATGTAACTTTGAATAATTGAGTGGAAAGCTACAAATTTTCAACAATAACTCTCGTAGCTAGTTAGATTCCAAGATTTGGTTTTGTGGCCATGGATGATTTGGGAGCTAGTTTTCACATATTCACCATGTTCTTCTTCTTTCTCTTGTTATTTTATGCTTGGGTTTTTTGGGAATTAAAATATTGTTGAATGTGATTATTCGAATCAAATCAATTCATCTATGCAATTTGAAGAAAAAAAATAAATAGTTGCACTAGTCTTGTTTAAATGCTTTCTCATTTTTATAATAACAAAGATGAAAAAGATTGATATGTTGTTTGTAGACGAATTGAAATAGGAAATATATAGTACTGGCCTTGCATGCCCCTGATCCTCATCACATTTTAAATTTTGTATAAACTTTAAAATATATATACTTTTACATATATTTAGTTTCAGATAACGAGATTTAGAAGTCTATTTACTTTATTAAATGTTATGTCAAGTCAAAATCAGATAAATAAATTAGAACGGAGAGAATTCTATTTAGTATAATTGATGTTGTTGTTGCTAAGTACGTATTTGTCTGAATTTTCAATGAAAGACAAGTTACATCAAAAAAATTATAGAACAGTATGAAATTGTTATAAGCAATTAGTTCTGATTGGCAGCTTGAGACTTCTCCTTAATTAGTCTTTCCAAATATGTTTATGGATTTATTTATTTTCTATTTTTCGCTGTGTAGGTAACATTTGACATGCCTATATAGAAATAAATAATTAAGAGATTAAATAATGTAATAAAAAACTGATAGTAAGATCACTTGGTTGGCATATGCTGAAAATATATAATAATAATACTAATAAATCATACAGATTTTTATAGAAATTTTAAGTAGTTAAATTATTTTTTTAGCTTTTATACTTGGGACTTTTTCATCGCCCTTAACGAAAGGCAGCTAAAACTTTAATATACATTTATTTATTACATCAATATACTTTTTACTAAAACAAATATTTAAAATTGAACACACACACCCGTTTAATGAATTTGAAATTTAAATACAAAATTACGAGTGTGGGAAAAGTCTTAACACAAATTTGTTCTATTTTGTGTAAAATAATATTTCATTCGTCCACTTTTACTTGTCATTATACTAAAAAAAAATAGATGTTCATTTTTATTTATTTAGTTTGATAATTTAAGAACTATTTTGTCATTTTTATATCTATTTTACCTTTAGTATTAAGTACTATTCGATCAATTTTCAACATTTAGATGATTTCTAATAATTAGGATTGATATATTAAAAATATTATTTTGTTTATTTTTTCTTAAAGACTTGAGTATACCAAATCAAATATAGTCAAATAAAGATCAGCCTTTGAGGCTTTGAATACTTTTACATAGTCTATATGAAACATTTTATGTTGACACATTTAGCAAATAATTCTATCACATAATTCCAGTTTAGATTAATATTAAGGTAGAAAATTAAGTACTTATTAGATAAGGCTGACCTGACCCTGTGACACTAAGAATCTTTCGAGTCAGTGACACGGCTCACCTGACTTAACTTTTTAGTTAATGCTCACTTGTACTAATCAAATTAAAGTTAGATAAATTATATAGTTCCTCCGTTTTAATTTATTTGTTCTTACGTGGTGGTATGTTTAAAATCACAAGATTAAAAGATATTTTGATACATTTTACATATCTTTAATTTAAAAACACGAGATTTAAAAAAAATTACTTTCTTAAACTTCATATCAAGTCAAAATCAAACAAACAAATTGAAACAGGAGAGTAGTATTCCTTCCCTCCATCCATTTTACTTATCGATTGACCTAGACCTCTATTTTTAGTATAATAAACAAGTAAAAATAAATGGAGCAAGAAGGATTTACCAAAAAAATAAGTATGTTTTAATAATGAACATTGGAAATAGACTGGTGCCTGGCACTTGGACAACTTGATGCCAGCCTGATTGGTTCTTTTTTCTTTTCTTACTCCAAGTACAATTACTAGTAAAAATGACGTAACTTTAACCTGAAGTACATAGTTATTTTTTGGCCTTATTTTTTTATATATCAAAGTACATGTCTTTTAAATAATTAAATATACTTTCTCTATTCTTAATTACTTGTCTATTTTTTCTTTTATAGTTATCCCTAATTACTTGTCCATTTTGACAAATCAAGAAAGGACAAATTTTTTTTTTACCTATTATACCCTCAATTAAATGACTAATTACTTTGAAAAATATAGAACTTTTTATCCACTTCATAATTAATAGAGGTAAAATGATACACTCACTATGTCATTAATTATTTTCTTAATATGTGTGTCAATTTATAAGTAAACAAGTAATTAGGGACAAAGAGAGTATTAATTTTGGGAATTGTTTCCTCATCGACGGCAAAAAATGAAGATTGTAATCTGCAGAGACCCCCAAAACCCCCGTTATGGAAGCAACCTAACATTTTATTTCATTTTCCAATGTGTAACTATTAGTCTAATAATAAGATATTTAATTAGTTTACTAATTTTGATACACCATCTATGACCTCATCAACATGATACTTTCAAAACAATTACTCATGTTTTTACCAATGTTAGAGGACATGATTACTATTTTTTTATTTTTATGTTATTGATTAGTGGGATTTTTTGTTTAATTTAGAGGCATATTCCCTTTCTTCACACACAGAGTTTTGTTTTTTTGTTTCCCCAGTGTCCGGTATCCACATTGGAACCCGACTAAATCCGAATTCGCGTTGGAAAGTCCCACATTGGAGGTAAAGCGCTCCCTAACAAAGGCGACTCCGTACCGTAGGGGCTCGAACCCGAGACCTCTTGATTAAGGATGAAGGAATATTTACCATTCAACCACAACCATTATTGGTCACACACAGTTTTACTTGCTAGTATTGTTTGTGTAATGTGTACCATATTTAATTAATTGGATACCTTTACTTCAATTGTACGTTTGCATACATTTAGTTATCAAATATTCTCTCCATCCATTTATATTAAACGATATGAACTTTGATAAATATTTTAAGATGTATTTTTTAAATCAAGACTATTGATATGAGAAGAAATTGGTGTTTTTCATATGGCTTTTGAATATTTAAAATTTTAAATATATAACAATAAATTAATCTAATCAAATTCAACTTGAAAACTTAATCAAATTGACTCTCGAAAAGCAAAATATGACAATTATTTTAAAGAGAAAATTGCCATAATAGAGCAACATGCACCAATAAATTAAATTCAACCTATAATATTAATAATACTGTTTCCATTAAAGTGTAAATTACTCTAATTGATAATCTTATCATGATCTTGGACAATAAATTTTCTTTCCGTTTGTATTGTGTTTTGTTTAAGCTAATTGCGGCATATTTCTTATTATTTCAGTTGAAACTTAGAACGGAAAGAAAAGATAAAAAGGGATAATAAAACAAACAAAATTATGCGTAAGGGAGATAATGAGCGTAAGATAGACTAAAGAAAAATAATATTATTTTCCCATTGAAGTTATCCACTCAAAAATATTTAGTGGCTATTTTTCACAAATTTTGATTGAATCATGAGTAAGAAAAGAAAACATATCCAATGACTATTTTCAAATTTCAATGAAAATCTACTTTTTGCCATGCATTTTTATTATGAGCCGATTCAATAATAATGAAGTGAAAAAAAATCATATTTTATAGTATAAATTTTTTACTGATTCACAAAAAAAAATAATCTATTTCTAATAATGATAATTACCCCACAACGACAACCAAAACATATTTGAAGTAATATTAGAACTTTGATGTGCAAATTGAACTTTATAAATAATAGATCAGCACGTACAAAAAATTGATAGATGATTGTTAATGAAGCAACAAACACTACTACGACAAAAACATTTTTTAGCGGTAACAAATATATTCTGTTTATCCTTTTTAACTTATTCAATATTTCATTTTTACTTGTCATTTTTGACAAATCAAGAAAGAACATTTTTTTAATTTATTTAACCCTCAATTTATTAACATTAAGTTAATATCTTTGAAAAATGTAGTGAGTAAAGATATTTGGGATCCTATCAATTAATAGGAGTAAAATGATAAACTCACTATACCAGTCAATATTTTTTTAATAGGTGTGTCAAGTCAAAATTTGACAAGTATAAAGGACATATGGAGTACTTATTAATAAAGAGTGCTAAAGTTTTTACCGACATTTGTTAATTGTCATTAGATCAAATGTTGGTATAGGCTTTAGGGACATTTACAAAGAGTGTTAATTGCTTTTATAAATACATACTTAACAACAATTAAGCTATTATCATTAATTAATTGTCGTTAAAGATCATTTTTGATGTAGTAAGACTCTCATAGTTAATGGTTAGAGCCGGGTGTAGAGTAAAATATATGCGTTCGATAACATTCATCAAATAGTTTTAGTCCAAATTTCGTTTTATAAAAAAATAATATTTATAAATTATTTATCTAAAAGAATTAAAATGTAAATTTTGTAAACTTTAAATCCTAAATTAACATGATAAAGGTGCACACAATTATTTATAAGTTTATGTTTTATGATATGTCTGGAAGGAGCACGACACGCACAAAAGTTAGGTTAAAAAATAATTACGAACATGACTTTGATTATAATTCATAATCAAAATAAAGAAGGAATTGTTTAAAATTCCCAAGAAAGAGAATCAAATAAAGAATAAATTAAAGTAGTAATAATTATTACCCTTATATATTCCAACTCATAAATTCTTTTATTATCCAATTGGCCAACTTGTGACCGTCTTTGAGCCTCCCAAATCTCTTATGTATTCCTTCAATCTAGTGTTCTAAGATTTACCTCAGAGCAATAATCTAATTTAAAAATTGGTGATATGCTGTTTTTTCGTTTATACATGAGGATGGGGCGGGTTGAAAATTAAAAAAAATAAATTGCAGAGCAGAAGGAAGCGGATGGATTGAAGTTTTTATGGTTTTGTACGAATTCATCTTATAATTGTATCATCCCATTTGTCATCCCTAGTTAAATAGACTTTTAGGATCTTGTTCATTCAATTTCGTTTTTGGCTCCCTCTTCTAGAATCATTGTTTATCGTTTAGACCAAATGCTTATTGGATTCTCTCTTTTAAAAAATGCCGTTGTTAGATTTGTCAGAATATTTATATTTAATTGTCTAATATAAATTTTATTATATTATTATTTTTTAAACTTTAATTATATTCGATGAAACTTATGGACAAGTCAAAGATAAAATCATCAAACTAAACTTGTTAACGATTTAATAAGATGAGAGAATGAAGGTAGCCAAACTTGTGAACAATTGGACCAACAGTGGCCTTAAATCCTCCTATTTGTGCAAATCCTCCCATTTATTATTACTCAATCAAAATGATATTTGATTATTAGTCATAAAGGTTCTCTTAATATAGTTTTCCATTAATATTAGTATAAAATAAATAAATAAGGAAAATGAAAAAAGAGCAGAATTTTTTAGTATTGTAGGAGTATTATATTATTTTTCCCTTCCAACTCTTTTTTTCTTTCCATCTTCCTTCAAAATAATCTTAGAAATATAGGGTGATGTGATCACATTAGTTAATTGTATTAGGTCCAATGTTTGTATAGACTTTAACAGTATTTATAAAGAGTCTGTAATTGTAACTAGTAATTAATCGCCTCTAAAAAAATATCTTTAACGGCAATTAAACTATTATCGTTAGTTATTTTCCGTTAAAGATCATTTTTGATATAGTATTTACATTATTCTTATGTAAAAGGAGAATAAAAAAGCATAAAAAAATAAGAAAAAAAAGTAAGTAGTTTAATTAATCGCCTCTAAAAAAACATCTTTAACGGCAATTAAACTATTATCGTTAGTTATTTTATGTTAAAGATCATTTTTTATGTAGTATTTACATTACTCTTATGTAAAAGGAGAATAAAAAAGCAACAAAAAATAAGAAAAAAAAGTAAGTAGTTCAATTTATTTGTCCTACTTTGTTTTTAGTCATTTTCAAAAAAAATGTTATTTTCCTTTTTTGGATAACTTTTAAATTTTATTTTTAACTTTCTACCTGATATTTTTTTAATACGTTTTATCTATCTTTAATTTATAACCATAAAATTTTATTTTTTTCCATATTTCATATCAAATTAATATCAGACAAATAATTTAATACTGTAAAAAAGTGGAATATGAAATTGTGTGGTTAAGATTTTGATGAGGGGGACAAACGAATTCATTGAGTGGGACTATTTCACCAAATACCCATTGAATCTCCCTTCTAATAATGGCACATTTATGGGGCCCATTTAATGGGATACTGACTAAGCTGTTCTTCCCCACTCCTAAAAATACTTAATAATTTAACGAGCGGATTTAGAATTTGAATTTTATAATTTATAATTTTTTAAACGTAGATAATTAGGTTATATATTTTTATTTATAGAATACTTAAACCATATTTACAGCTAAGATTGGCGAACTTCAGTTACACTCAACAAGAGTTTGAAAAAGATTATAATTAGATAGAGTCGTCAAAATGAGTTTAGCTCATGGGACCGACCCAATTCAATCCGATGTTGGGGTTGGCATAGGATTTTTTTTTAAATCCATTTAAAATTAGGGTTTATAAGTCCGATCCATATAAGCCCTTGGCTCTTGAGGTTTGATTGGGGTCGGACCGGGGTCAACCCATGGGCCAAAACTATTTATTTAAGGGTAACTTACAACAATCTCACTAGTATATGAGTTAATTGCTTAAATGCATGCTATGTTGTAATATTACGATTCTTACCATATTTTGATACGTCTGAATACATGTATCTCGAGATATGTGGACTCAAAATTAGATTAATTTGTTCTAGATATACTCTATTCAAGTGGATTCACATGTATCTAGGATACATAGAGAAAGCCAGTAGTGCCCTCGCCTCCCTCCCATCTCACTCGTCACTCTCTTATCTCGCTCTCATAGCTGGATGCATCACACCAGATACATGTATCCCGTGTATCTAGTATCCTAGATACATGCTAATTACACTAGATATTTTGCTAGTGTTATTGAAACAACATCATTGTTTGTCATATTTTATTTGAAAATCTTCTCATTTTCTTGATGTTATAGAATTTTAAGTCTAAAAAGAATAAAATAAAATAAAAATTAAAAAAAGGACTAGCCCGCCCCAGCCCTCGACCCTTCTAGGGTAAGGTTGGTTGAGCATTTTCAGGCCCTTCCAAAGGAAGGGCCGGCCCGCCATTGCCAATCAAATTTTTCGTGCCCGCGAGGCTTGGACCGGATGGGACTGGGCCGGCCTTTTTTGACAACTTTATAATCAGATACTTCTGGTTATCAAATATTATTGAATAACTTGATTTCTTAATGACCCTTTTAACTGCTTAAGTGTCCCAATGTAATTATTATTAGTGTGATCATTCATTTTCTTTGGAAATTTCATTACAAATACGATATTTTCTACTTTTGCAACAAACCAGGTTGATAATTAAGGCCAAGTAGAATCGACATTTGGATTGTATTAATGAGATGATTAATTGAAAATGGAAATTCTCCACGAACCACAAGTTTTACTATTTAACAATCAAATCATGAACTATTTCTCCATTTATATTACTATGTCAAATCAAAATTAATATTTGATGGGCTCATTTAATATTTTAATTCAAGAATTATTGTGCTGTCCAAACCCATGATTTATAAAAAAAAATTTCTTTTGAAAAGATAAAAATTGATCTTAGATGAAAAACAAAGTTTCAATCTTAATATGGATTATTACGGATTTGAATTATTTGGTCATTTATCCTATAAAATATGTACAAAAATGTATATTAAAAATATATAAACTATACATCTAATTTGTAAAATAGTTGGTGGAAGAGTATATCATATATGTTTGCAACGAATTTTAAATATGACAGAAAGATAAATTGCAATCACAAAAAAATATATGACGGAATAAAAATATTTCATTCATAATAATTGTAGTACTAGGTTACATCTTGATCTTTTTATTAATGTTTCATGAATTTACGAATTTTTCATTTTATATAGATATGAGTTAGGATTTAGGATAGAGGCGTCTATAAGAACTCTAATTGAAATAGAACTCGTTTAAAGAATCCTACAAAATTTCGATGTATATAACATATATTCAAAACTTTTTCGTAGAAAAAAAAAGTTGATTTTCTGTTTAATTTTAAGGATGTTTATATGACCAATCACATCTGATTCTCATTTCTTTTCCAAATATATTAATGATGAATATTTGCTATTCATCTTTTTAACTTTAATCGAGTGAATTAAAATTTTAAAATAAAAGTTACATATTTCGGCCATTTCACTTTATGTAAAAGAGCTTTGTCTAGCACAAAATTTAAAACTCCATATAAGTATATTAATATTAAGTTACACTTTTAATTGAGTGATGATGAAAGTTAAAGTACACATATCTTTTCATTTTTCTCACTCATAAAAAATGAATGAACTTTTATATTAGTGGTGTGTATCAAAAAGTCGTACTATGTAACGCTAATTCAATGTCAATTCTTTCCTTCTCAAAATAAGCATTGCTTTAATATAATTTATATTTTAAAATTTTAATAAATATTAATTTATTAAATTATTATTATTTAATAAATATTTCTTGAAAAAAATTTATAGTTGAAAAAACTTGAATTTTTGAAGTGACACTCCTTAATACAATTATTTTATTTTTTTAAAGCTAAAATGACATTTATTTTGAAACGAAACAGTATTTTAAGATTAGATCATTTTTAGAAATTAAAACATATGTTATTTCTTAGTTTGATAAGATTAAAAAGAAAACACCGTGAATATCTTTTTCGGTCTAATTTTATGTTATAAATTTTTCTTTTTAATTTGTTTCAAAAAAGAAATATTTTCATATATTTAAAAGTAACATAATTTTAATTTTTTTTAAATCTTATTGAGATAATTATATATAGCTACACAAGTATTTATAATTATTTGGAACAATAAATATAATAAAATGAATTCTTAAATTTAGTATCTAGTGAAAACTGCACCATATAAATTAGAAGTCTATTTTGGCTATATTTATTTTGAAAAGTATTTTATTTCACAAATAAAATAAGCTATTTATATTTGATTAATCAATTGATTTTTTTAAATCAACATCACAATACAAATTTGTGTTTATCCAATATTTGAAAGTAGTCTTTTGAGAAATTTTCTAAAAAATTGCTTTGTCACTTAGAAACACTAATTAGTCCCACATATATACTTCCTTCTCTCCCTAATTACTTGTCCACTTTTAAATATGTACATCTATTAAGAAAATAATTAATGACATAGTGAATTTACCATTTTACTCCTATTAATTATGAAGTGGATGAAATTTTTTACATGTTTCAAAATAATTAATCATTTAATTGAGGGTATAATAGGTAAAAAAATATTGTCCTTTCTTGATTTGTCAAAATGGACAAGTAATAACATAATTAATAATCTTAGCATAATTGGTTTCTAATCAAACAGCCAGAGGTTTTAACGAGATGGAATCTGAGAAAATGATATTTTTATAAAATATGTGATGAAATAATACACAATCAAGGGTGGAGATTCTGTCCTTGTGCTTTGGCTCTCTCCTTTATCTTCCCAACACATCTTCCCCACTCTCACTCTTCTTCTTCCTCTTCCTCTTCTCTCTTTCTCTCTCTAAATCGAAGAAGAAAAAAATGTTGCTGGGGAAGAGGACTCGGCCACCCATGAAGAGAACAAGCAGCATGACAGAATTCACTTTAGATCTCAATCTCAATAATAATCCTGACCCTAATTCTTCTCTTAATAATTACAATAATCCATTCGATCCTCACAATCCTATTTCACCTGCAAACACTCAGCAACAGCTAGATCAACAACGTTTATTTACCGCACCTAAAACCGTTTCCGCCAGAAACCGCCGTAAATCTGCTGATTTTCTAGAAACTTCTAATTTTTTGAAAGCTTGCTTCCTCTGTAAACGCCGCTTAATCCCTGGCCGCGATATCTACATGTACAGGTACTAATTTTAATCTGCTTATAATCCTATTGTTCGAGTCAATTTACATATGCACCGTTTTAATTAATTTGTTTGAATTGTTGAATTTGCAGAGGAGATAGTGCTTTTTGCAGTCTAGAGTGTAGACAGCAGCAAATGAATCTAGATGAGAAGAAGGACAAGTGTTCGTTGGTTGCATCTAGGAAGGACTATATGACGAACTCCGTCGCTGCCGCCGGGAAGGGATCTGATGTCTCCGCCACAAGCGAGACTGTCGCCGCCGTTTAGGTAGTGGAGATTTTTAGTAGGCGCCATGTATGGATCACGAATCAAACGTGATGTGGTTAATTAGTACGTTACCCACACACAAAAAATGCATATCAAAGCTGCTATATAATATGTATGTATATACATGTTGTTAGAGTAAGATCTGCATGATGTGATGATTATATAAATATATTTCTCTCTCTACAAGAAAATTTCTAGGCTGAGTTTTGCAAGGTTTCAGTTAATAATTTGTATGCAGCCATTTTAATTACTACTACTAGTATTATGTATGCAATTGCTTTATTAGTAGAAAATCTCAAAAAAATTGCAGGTTTTAGAAGAACCATGATTCTTTTTGAGCTGAGTAATTTTTCTATTGAGTCGAAGATCTATCAGATATAATATATTCTATTTTTTTCGAATCTTATTTATGAAATTACATTGAGTTGTGATGATTTTTCTTTTTGTGGTTTATGTAATTTGGAAAAAAGGAAATAGTTTTGGTCACGTGTTTTTATTTACTATGAGATTCCCTGGTAAGTGGTGTGACACCTGTTGTCCCTCTGATTGGGGCAGGCCAGCAATGAGAACCCCATCTAAAGTAAAGCCAGTTGGGAATATAAAAATGGTATACCCTAATTATTGTCATTTCTTAGCCTTATTATATTATTATAATTAAAATGTATTATAAGGTCCTTTTTCTTTTCTTATTTAATTTCTTGTTATTTATATACTTTCTTTCCAAATTTGCTATGGTATGTTTTGTGAGTCATTAGAAATAAACAATTTCTCTATTTTTACAAGGAAGAGATAAAATTTGATTATATGTAATTAATTGTTGAAATCCAAGAAGAGAGAAATTAGAATCTATCAATAACCGAGGGAGCTAGAACATAAACGATACATAAAAGTAGTGTGGTTATCCAAATAACGGAGTTTAATCATCGTAAAAGTAGCATGCTTGTTTAAAATAAATTCTTTTATTTTTTTAAAATTTGGATTTCTTGTATTGTTTTTTAATTTGAATTGTCTAGTACATTGTGGAAGGAAAGAAGAGGATGATAAACGAGTTATTATTAAAAATAGAATATGTCAATAATTGAGGGGACCAGATCATAGTCTTCTTTTAATATATTGAAAACATAAAAGTATATAAACAATACAAGAATCTTCAATTTCATTTTTTTTCCCCAAAAATATATTCAAGCAACCAAAGTTTTTATAACCCTAAATTGGTGATTCGAGATAACAATTGAATTTGTAGAAGGGAATTAAGGGCCTGTGAATTGTTATGTAACATTACATTAGCGAATTTAGATCTTATTTAGATCGACTATCAATAAACTTTTTGTTCTGATCTCCTTGCTTCGAACTAGATTTGTCTGCATCATTGTCTCAAATTTCAAAAGAATAGATCTAACCTTACACAAAGCCACACTCAATCTCAACGTCGCTGAGTTAGTTTTAACTAGATTCTGACGGTAACACGTCACCTTTTGATAGCGGCTGCGGATTTTCCTTGTGATCAAAAAAATAAATAAAAGAAATTGAATTTTGACCCATACACAAAGCAGTGTGCCAACTCTCTTGGTTAGACAAATGACGGAGTTCAATTAGTGTAAAAATAATTTTCTAGAAGAAAGAAAAATATATACTTTAGTTCTTTATATGTTTACTTATTTTTGAATTTTTTGTCTAGGACTCGGGAGGACTGATGGTGAGCAAAAGGTATCACAAAAATTAGAATCAGTAAATAATTGAGGGGACCATATCATAAACATCTTTTTATAATTAAAGTAAGTATATAAGTATTAATGAACCATACACGAACCAACAATTTAATCTTTCTTTTTTCTGAAAGAAGAATATTTAAGAAGTAAAGCATTGGTGCTAACTCTCTCGGATAAACAAACGGGAGGAACGGAGTTCAATAAGGTTAAAATAATCAGACAAATAAATTGGAATAAAAGAAAATAATTGTGACAATTTATGTCGTCATTCCAAGGTATTTTTAAAGGGAATATTATCTTATTAAACATACATCCATATCACATATATTAATTTTATCTATACTTTTAAATAATTAAGTATTTTACAATAAATTAAGAATTTCTTCCATATTTTGATGAATATACATTTAGATGCATGTATTATTGCTACCAGATAACTAAAATAGGGATGAAGACGAGCGAGATAGTCATGTATCTCAGATATACTGGATACATGTATATATATGTGCCTGGTGTTATTCACATGTATTTGAAATATCATATACATAGAAGAGTAGGGGTGTGCAAAAACCGAACCGACCGATAAACCGAACCGAAAAAAGTGTTATTGGTTTATTGTTATTGGGTAATTGGGATAACGGTTATTTAATGGTTTTACAAAAAAAAAATTATTGGGTTATCGGTTCGTTATTGGTTTTTAATATTGGGTTATTGGGTTAACCGATAACCCATTAAGAATATAATAATTTACTATTTTAATTTTTAGTTATACATATATATAATATATTAAAAAAATATTAATATAATTAGTAGTATATTAGACTAAAAATATAAAATCCTAGGCAATTATTAACACTACTTAACAATTAACTCTCCTCTCTACTTTTAGTTATTTAACCTTTAGGTTTTACTTTTTAGTATTACTTATTTACTTTAGTTAGTTTAT
>JAJOOR010029858.1:0-13385 GCA_036250505.1 Solanum acaule | reverse complement strand
AATTTAAATTTTCAAAGTTTTAAATTGTGAAATTTAAACTTTTATACTTTTAAAAGTTTGAAAGTTTGTATTTAAAACTTTAAAAGTATAAATTTTTAAGTGTAATATTCCTAATTTTTTAATTTTAATTAAAAAAAATAATTTATAACGGTTGGACCCGGTTTTCGGTCCGGTCCGGTCCGATCCGTTACCGGTCCGGGACGGGTACAGGTATTTTTTTCCGGTATTACCGATTCCGGTCCGTCCCGGTTCCGGTTCGGTTCCGGCCCGTGGTGCCCGGTTCCGTTCTGGTTCCGGAACGTCCCGGTCCGGTAGTTCCGTTACCGGTTCCGTTGCCACCCTTAGTGGAAGTAGTCAAATTGGAGTTGAAGACTTCAGGGGAAATTGCCGGCAATATGGAGCACGCCACGTGTCCTTTTTGGTTTTCGAGGTCATAAATTAAGGTGGATAAAATAAGTTATCTTCAAAATTAAACACTGTAACTGAAAATTGTATGCAAGTTTGAAGAATTAAAGCATTTAAGTAGCTTTTTTAGTAATTTTTTTTTTGAAGTGAAGTAAAAAAAATGTATATGAGAATTGAAATTATGTGTATGTATTTAAATTCTTCTTTAACGTGAAAAATTTGTCAGATCTATTTGAATGGTTCTGATAAATGATAATACTCCTTCCATTTTAAAATAAGTGGCGTTTTCAGTTTGTTATATCCTTTGAGAAATTGCTTATTCCTATAAAAATAAAGGATGCCTTTTACTAACTTACCCCTAATCAAAGAAAAATTAATTAACAATTCTTGATTATGTAAACAAGGGTAATTTCAGAAGAATATGATCAATTCATTTTTTAAATAGTAAAACACCATTTATTTTAAAACAAAATAAAAAATTTAAAATACCACTTATTTTGAAACGGAGTAAGTATCAGTTTAGGTAATTCTAATATTTCACTTAATAATGCTTGTTCTCTAATTTTAAAAAGGAATGGAACTATTTGTAACATTAAAAATAGATGTTACAGAAGTAAACTTTCACCAATAATAAGACTGTTTCACCCTTAACCAAATGTTTCAAGTTAGAGCTCTAGTATGAAAAAAGTTCTGTTGAAAGTGCTACCTCAGAATGAACCCAATATTATGTAGTGCAAATTTAATCGAGCATTAGTGCAGATTCCAAACTAAAACAATAAGGAAAGACAAACCAAAAAACAACAACAAATTTTCTACATTAAAATATGTTAGGCAATGAGTTGCAGCCGTACCAGCAGCATATTTTGTCTCAGTCAGCACCTGATTTCCAACATAAAAAGAATAGTTTAGTATTATGCTATATTTACTCACCACCAAATTTTAGTTCATATATCATATTCGGACAGGCCAAAGCAGTTTTGAGAGTTGTGAAATGACAAACATATCCTCTCTTCTTACCCACATTGTCTTCTGTTTGTCCTAATCAGCCAGCTGCAACTGAGGAAAACCTTCAAGATCCATTTATTCTTCTTGTTTGACTAATTTTCCAGCTATAATAAGCTGTTTAGCTTCATGGGATTTCTTCAAAAATCTTGATTTTACTTCTTGATTTTGAGATAAAGATTGTTTTTTTCTTTCTTTTTCTGTATTTGGGTGTTTTAATAAGGTTCTTGGTGTTCATACTGATGGTGAAAAAGTTAAAGTTCAGTTCTTGTGGTCATTTGAGGTCAGATTTGGTTAAAGATTTGAACTTTGGCAAGATGAAACATTGTCACACTTGGGTTTTTCATTCTTTTAATGGGGTTCTTGTGATTGGACCCTTATTGTTGTTGTTTCTTGTGGCAATAGGGTCTGGTTATTTCTACAATACATATTCTTTTCCAGAACCAATTGTTCATGAGAATGAAAATAGAACAAGTAACTTGAGTGGTAAATGTAATTTTTTTGATGGAAATTGGGTGCCTGATGAAAGTTATCCTTTGTACAATGCATCAGAATGTCCTTTTGCTGAACAAGGTTTTAGTTGTTTAGCTAATGGGAGGGAGGATAAAGAGTATCTTAAGTGGAGGTGGAAACCTAGGAATTGTGAAATTCCAAGGTTTGATGTTCATGAAATCTTGGAAAAGTTAAGGGGGAAAAGGGTTGTGTTTGTTGGTGATTCATTAAGTAGAACTCAATGGGAGTCTATGATATGCATATTGATGACTGGTGTTGAGGACAAAAAAAGTGTATATGAGGTCAAAGGAAGAAAGATCACTAGACAGATTAGGCATTTACAAGTTCGATTTAGTTCGTTTAATTTTACAGTTGAGTTTTATAGGTCAATTTTCCTTGTACAGCCTGGTGCGCCACCAAAACGTTCACCAAAGAGGATCAAGAAAGCACTAATGCTTGATAAGATGGATGATATAAGCAAAGAATGGATTCAATCTGATATACTAATCTTTAATACCGGTCATTGGTGGACTCCCACGAAGCTTTTTGAACTGTAAGTGATTCATGATGAATTCCTTGTTCTTGAAGATGTCAATTCTTATTTTGTTTGAAACTATTTGCTTTTGATGTTATGCCCTTTCTTACCATGATAGTTTTCTTCATTGCAACTCTATTGTGATAGAACTTTAGCTTGGAAACTTTTGTCATTTGTATATTTCTGATTATGTAAAATGCTCTTGAAAAGGTAAAATAAATGAAGTTGTTACTGATCATCAAATAATTATAGCACAAGCCCCCAATCTATTTCATTATAATTGATATAAGCTATAAGTTTAGGAGACTTGTTGATTCGTCGCAGTTGTGATCTGTAGTCTTTAAATGGACACTATGAAATGTTGAGAGTTTTCTTAAGAAGAATCTGAGATCTGCCAAAAAATTGTTGGCGAGATTGGCACTGTCCTCGCCGAATCCTCATCATATGAGACAAGAGAGTCTTACATCACCCAAATCACTGTCTTTATATGATAAGATATGATTTTCCCCTTTCCATGTAAAATCTCTACTTCACAAAATTAGAGAATCTGTTTGTTCTAGATCACAGTAGAGACTTTATGTTAGAGTCCTGCATTGGTTGGGGAATAGACTGATGGTTTGTTTGTATGAGACTTGGACAATCCTCTCCTCATAAGCTAACTTTAGGGGTTGAGTTAGGCATGGGTGTCATATCTTTACATGGTATGAGAGCCAAATTCATCCCTTCTTGGACTCCCGGTCCACGCTTCAGTTGGGCTTGGGCGTGAAGGGGGTATTAGAGTGGGTTAGAGTCCCACCTTGGTTGGGAAATGGATTGGTGGTTTGCTTATATGGACTTGGGTATTCCTAGGCTCCCCTCATGAGCTAGCTTTTGAATTTGAGTTAGTCCTAGTCATATCTTTTCAGTTCTCAAATTTTCACTGTTCTGGTATACTCTGCTCATGCATGATTTTGCGTGTGTGTGTGATATACGAGTTTCTGTTGGACAGCGTGATATGCAATAAATTGAACTACTTTTCCTCTTACTCATCTAATATCCTAAGACCACTACTTTTGTAGTAAAATTATTTGAGCTTTTTATGTTTTGTATGCTGGTAAAAGCTTTATGGCAAAGTTACTTTACCAATTTGTCCAGAGAACTCTTCTGACATGCTTCTTCAGACAGGGGCTGGTACTTCCAGATTGATGGAAAGATGAAACTCGGAATGATGATAAATGGCGCCTTCAAGCAAGCCTTAGCTACTTGGAAATCTTGGGTTGAAAAGAAGGTCAACACTGATAGGACACGTGTATTCTTTCGGACTTTCGAAGCTACTCATTGGAGGTGTGCTTAATTTTCTGATATAACCTGCTCGTCTCCATTGATTTTGCTATTATTTCCATTGAAAATTTGAAATTTATGTCTGGGCTTTCGATTGAATGATCGATTCATTAGACAGTTGGATATAGTTTGTTTTTTTGTTCTGTGAAGATCTCATGAGCTGTGATCTTAATATCAAAATCTATTCCATGGTAAAAGCTATTTTTTCTCCACATAATATCTTTTCTAAATTTGATGAGTGTCTACTTATGCTCGAATCAGTGACGAATCCCGCGATACATGCATTGTGACACGACTGCCTTGGTCAGAAACCAACGGAAAGGATGAGAATCTGTTTTCAGACATGATTATTGACACTGTAAGAAATGTATCCAACCCCGTGACATTGCTGCATGTCACTCCAATGGGGGCATACCGGAGCGATGCACATGTTGGTACTTGGAGTGATAATCCATTAGTGCCTGATTGCAGCCATTACTGCTTACCTGGTGTGCCTGATATGTGGAATGAACTGCTTTTCGCCTTCCTGTTCTCGGATCAGCAATATCAGATATATTAGCTTCACGGATATACAAGTACGTTTCCTATTCTCTGTCTTCCCTTACTGATTCAATATTTCTGAGAACATCTGTTAGATAATGTGTTCGGGCTTGAACCTGTCATCCTCTGTTCCATAGTCTGATTTCAGCATTTGTATACATTTCTTTTGTGCAGGTCTTATTCGAGTTGTTTAACCATTAACACAAATACATCGTCGTTTTTGTTTTGAACTTTGCAAGGATATCGTCTCGTTGCAAATTTCCAATGACTTCATGTTGATGCTGCCAATGCATGCTGCATTATAACCTGTCTTGATACAGACAACATATACCATTTTCTTATTATTAGTATAATCCACTATGTGAATAGTGATGATTCATATAGCCGATCTCAACGTGCTTGAGGTTTAGTTGTAGTAGTATTATTTGTTGTTAATCATGTGGTGGTTCTGGAGAGCTTGTACTCGTGCAATTTATTAGGAATACAAAATATTTGAATCGTCTTCAAGTGAACAATTTGATCTGTCAAATGTTAGGGCTGGGCGTTCGGTCATTTCGATTCGGTTCAGTTATTCAGTTTGGTGAAAATGTTAAACCACCAAATTGAAATAAATTCGGTTCAGTTTGATTTTCACATTTTTGGTCCGGTTTTGATTTTACCAAATTTAATAAACATTAAAACAATGATACCCAAATTTTCAATACCAACTTGACAGGACAAATTAATAATAAATCGACGAATGCCAGATGATATAACATATTTTCAATCACATATGTATAATAAAGAATTGTTTGGGTCTGCCGCTAAGTCAAGACGACAACGATGAACCTGTGGCCTGTGGGTTGACATTGTACGTCGTCCCGTCGACGAGAGGCTTTATGCTAGGGTTTTCAATTTTCAGATTTGGGACACAATAGTTCACAGGCGAGTCGAGAAACTCCTTAAATTATGACTTATCATTGGACCATTTGGAAATTGGGTTGGGCATAATTTAAATTTAAATTGGGCCACATTTGAACCTTTCAATTGGGCATGTGTAGTGTAAATTGTACATTGTAAGTATAGTGCAATTTAATTTCGTTTTTTCGGTTTAATTGAATTAAAATAATTAAAAACCGAACCGAATAACCGGAATTCTAAAATTAATAACCTAAACCGACCAAACAAAAAGAAACCAAATTTTAAAAAAAATTCAATTCAGTCGGTTTTTTCAGTTTGAACCATAATACGCACAACCCTATCTTTGGGGCACCCGATTTTTTTTAATGAAAAAACTATATGAGGACCTCCGTAATGAGTTGGGAAAGCTATACGTATAGTCCCGCTGTTTTTTTTCACGAATATTTTCTCATTTACGAGCAAAATTTTAGGAATTACACGACTTTCACCGATTTCGTGTGTTTTAGCTCATGGATCTGTTGCCTTTGGGACACCCTGAATTTTTTTTTGAAAAAAGTATATGAGGACCTCCGTAATGAGTTGGAAAACATTACGTATAGTCTCACTGTTTTAAAATTTTGAAACAAAATCTTACACACCATCTTCTTTGGATCTAGCTAACTCGTGCACTCGTGAGATTTTACCAAATATGTTATTGTTTCAATACATACTCATAATTTGACTTTAATAAATTTCTTTTTCTAACTTTAAATTCAAACATTGCTTTCAATTTCAATTAAAAATTCAATTCAAATGAACTAAACCTAGTATAAGCTAACATATTTCATTCCTTATAACAAAATATATTTCTATTAATATAATCTGTCAATTACCATATAATTAGTACTTATAATTTGAATTTATCTTTTCCAAAAAATAAAAAGTAAAAACAAAGGGGAAGCGCGAGCTTTTTTCTATTTCAAGAACGAATCCGTTGTCCGCACCTAACGGATACCTAAATCAAAATGTCAATTCAAATTAGCTTCTTCTTCGTTTCTTGAAGAATAACAACTTCTTCTTCGTTCTCTTGAAGAACAGGTGATGAAAAGGCGTTCATCTGTGGCGAAAAGACAAGCAATGGTGGCGAATTCATCAGGGTTGGAGAACAATCACATCGGAAAATTGAATGCTGGAGCGCCCAAGAAACGACTAATATCTCGAATCATACAACTGTTACTGCTCGATTTCTCATTCCTCCAAACTTGTGAGTCTTTCTATGTTTTTGATTAATGGTTTGATGATTCACTTTTTTGTATGTTGGTTATGGGGTTTCTTGCATTAGTTTGTGTATGGAAGGAAAATGTAGGTGGGTTTTGTGATTTCTTTTTTTGGGGTTTTCTTTCTTGGATTAAATAAGTAAAATGGTTAATGTTACGTTGGGTTTCGTGAAAAAATGATTGAGGATTCTGGGTAAACATTAATTTGAGAAATCAAGTGAAGCGAATTGAGGGTTTTTGATATGCAAGGATTTGGGGGATTTTTTTTTTTTTGGTCGAGATTGTGATATTTGGTAGTTGAATTCTTTGATTCTTGACTTCCCTTGTATAAACAAGTTCACTGTTTTATCCTTTTAAAAATTATGTTTGAGTTAAGTTTTCTTTTAATGGTTAAGAAGTATTATGAATGAAAAATTTGAAACATCTTCCCACAATTCATTTTTGATGCACCATCTCATCTTGTTGATTCTGTATCATAACAAACCTATTCCTGGAGGCCTACCAATTATGTCTATCATTTGAAGTGTAATCTACCAAACTTCTTTAGATTGTTTTAGAAGTTCAGATTTTCATCTGTAATTACGGTCTGCTTCTTTTGACAAACCAAGTTAGGAGACTATTCCTCATTCTATTCAAATTGGAACGTGGTGGGTGCATCCTAAATAAATACGTAACAGATTAGAGATTATTTCCCAAATCTATAAAACTGTTCCCTCTTGATTCTCTTTTTATACAATTTCCATGAGTGCTAGTGAAACATTCAACACCTTTCTTCTTAACTATCTTGTAAAGGTCCAGTTGGGATAACCTTATATTAAACAAAAGAACTCCTTGAAATTTGGCAATGTGAGTGAATCGGTTACCTACTTGGTAGCTCATAATGACTTCTTATAACAGACATCATAGCGAGCAATTTCTCCTATGTTTGGATAAAATGGTCTTAAAAGATAAGACAAGTAGTGCATACAATAGCGACTGTGATTAGGTAAAGGGCAGCTTTTTTGTTTCTTTTGTTTATCTGTCCACTTTGCTTTTTGAACATTTGAAGAAAGTTCTAGTGTTAATAGGCTGAAGAAAAATTTCTGGTTTACAAATGCACATAGTAGCTTAATTTTCATGTTTTGGGATCATTTAAGCTTACATTTGTATGTCGTGCCTTTGGGTTTAAGTTTCTGTCCTAAGTACTATTTTTTAATTCCCGTTTCTGTATTTACAGACCCTTTTTTAAGAATTACCTTAATTTCTCGATTTTTTTTCATATGTATTTGCCCATGGATCTGGAGCCCCCGAGCACCCAAAAAAAATTTCTCAAAAAATTTCATTAGTACCTTCGTAATGAGTTGGGGAACCATCACTTATACTCACACCATTTTTTAACGCTCATTTCCGTATTTCCAGAACTTTTTTTAGGTATTATCCGAATTCCACAATTTTTCGTGTGTTTCAACCCATGGATCTGGCTCCCTGGAGCACCCAATTTTTTTTCTCATAAAACTTTATGAGGACCTACGTAAAGAGTTGGGGAATTACCATGTATACTAACCCCTTTTTAACGCCTCTTTCCACATTTACAGACCCTTTTTTAGGAATTACCCAAATTTCTCAATTTCGTGTGGATTAGCCCTTGGATCTAGTGCACCGGAGCACCCGTGCTTTTTTTCTCAAAAAACTTTATGAGGACCTTTGTAATGAGTTGGGGAACCACCACGTCTACTCACACCATTTTTTAACGCTCGTTTCCGCTTTTACACACTTTTTTTTAGGAATTATTCAAATTCCTCAATTTTTCGTGTGTATTAGCCCATGAATCTGGCACCCCGGAGCACTTAAATTTTTTTCTCAAAAATATTTATAAATCAACTATTTATCGAAAGTTTGTAGAGTGTCAACCCAAACCATAATAATTACTTCAGTTCCAATTTATATAATTTACGTAAATTGACTGAACATGAATATAGAAAAAAATTATAATTTTTCAAAACTATCTTTAAGAAATGAAGTTTTAAATAGAAGAATAACATTTGTGAACTTTTTTTCAAATAAATGAGACCTAATATGAGCAAAATTGACAATTTCATTAAATATTTGTCAATCAAGAAAAAAAATTCATTCTTTTTAGAATATAATAAATTAAAAATATCTCACATAGAAATATAAAAACTTTTTTATGCTTGTATTTGACTTTATTATAGTCAAGAACGAATTCGTTGTCCACTCCTAGCGGATACCTAGGTCGAGTCAATTCAAATCAGCCCTCTTTTCCCCGCCTATGCATTATAGTTTAATCATTTACTTTACATTTGGGCCCGTGCTAGAAGAAGCACTTGTGTCTAGTGTGTGTGTGTATATATATATATATATTGTGGTGTTTTAGCACATATCATATAGCCTACTGAGTATATTGATTGATTAGTAGAGTATTACAATTAGTATTAAGATAAGATATATAACTCTAAAATTTTGGACAAAATTTGAAATTACTTGATTTCGAAATGCAAATCAAGTGATCAAAAAATTAGGATTTTGATTTTGTCTAAACTATATTAACTCCTAATTTAAATGTCTATTTTAAACCTATCTTAAAAATAAGAGATTATGTTTGTCATTTTTTTCGTCTATGCAACAAGTATCCCTAATTTCACACATACATTACTTTCACAGTTTCAATGTTATTGATTTTAACTTGACACGAAGCTTAAGTAAATTTAAAAGGTTTTTTTATCTTACGATCTTAAACTAAAAATACGTAGAATATATCAAAATGTCTTTTAATTTTGTGGTCTCAAAATATGTCACGTGAAAAATTATAATTAAAGAGTTGTAAAAAAAACATCTTAAAATAAACTAAAAAGAATAAGACAAATAAGTTGAAACATACTAGCAATCTATTGGATCAACATTGTCTGAATTATTACTTTTAAAAGTAGAAAGAATCTACGGATAATAAAGTCAAATTTCTTTTGCAGCTGTTTTTTTGGATATTTATTTTTCAAAAAAAGAAATTTATAAATTTTCAAATTTAATTGTTCTAGAATTAATTTATCATATGTGAGAATGAAGTTGAATTCGACTGAAATTAAAAAGTTCAAACTGTTATATCTGAAGTTTGATTTTCGAAAGTTTTACTTGAGACTTAAGAAAAAAATTTAAATTCAAATTCGTAAGATTTTTTAAAAAAAAATATAAAATTCATCAGAACTTTATTCCAAATTATGTCTTTTAACTTTGAAACAAACTATTAACAAGCCTTACAGAATATTAAAGAGTTTCTGATCCTTTTTTTTGTTCAGTGTTTAGTATTCTTTGTATTGGAATTTGATTAATTTGAATTTGTGTCGTGTAGGGTCCTATTCCAAGGAAAACACTCCCTATCAATAATGTCTTCGTATCCAAAACTTGAACTTGAAACTTCTAAATAATAAAAGAACCATTATATCCATTGCACCACATTGACCTTGTCTTTTCAGTCGTATCTAATTAACTCAATAAAACCCGACAATAATATTTTTCAACTTCTTATTTGAGATACAAATACTATATATACTCACATATTTTAAACATGAAAAAAAGGTATATATATATATATATAGCGGTGGAAAAGTAGTTTTGGGAATTTCTACCATGTAATAATGATCCAACTAAGAAAAGCTTGAGCTTTCCCTTTGTCCGCTCCTAACGGATACCTCAATTCAAATCAGCCCTCTTTTCCCCGCCTATTCATTATGGTTTCTTCTTGAAGAATAACAACTTCTTCTTCTTCATCCTCTTGAATAACAGGGTGATGAAAAGGCGTTTAATATTAGAAGGGGGAGAAGACGACGACCCAAAAAAGGCGTTCATCTGTGGCGAAGAGACAAGCAATGGCGACTAATTCATCGGGGTTGGAGAATAATCAGACTGGAAAATTGAATGCTGGAGCGCCCAAGTAACGACCGGTACTTTCTAATATCTCAAATCAAACAATTATCTCTGCTCGTAACTTGATTTCTCATTCCTCTAAACTTGTGAGTCTTTCTCTGTTTATTATGTGTATTTGTAGGAAAATAATTGGAGTACTGGGGTTTATCTTGTTTTGTGTATTTGTTTGATTACTTGTTTGATCATTCACTTTTTTGTATGTTGGTTATGGGGTTTCTTGCGTTAATTTGTATGCGGAAGGAAAATGTAGGTGGGTTTAGTGATTTCTATTTTTGGGGTTTTCTTTCTTGGATTAAATAAGTAAAATGGTTAAATGTTACCTGGGGTTTCCTGAAAAAAATGATTGAGAAAATTAAATGAGGGTTTTTGGTATGCAAGGATTTACGGGTTTTCTTTTTGGTCGAGATTGTGATATTTGGAAGTTGAATTCTTTGTTTATTGACTTCCCTTGTATAAACAAGTTCACCGTTTTATCTTTTTTAAAATTATGTTTGAGTTAAGTATTCTTTTAATGGTTAAAAAGTATTGTGAATGGAAAATTTGTAACATCTTCCCCCAATTCATTTTTGATGCACCATCTCATCTTGTCGTTGATTCTGCATCATAACAAACCTATTCCTAGAGTCCTACCAATTGTATCTATCATTTGAAGTGTAATCTTCCAAGCTTCTTTCGATTGTTTTAGAAGTTTAGATTTCGTCTGCTTCTTTTGACAAAGCGAGTTAGGAGACTGTTCCTCATTCTATTCAAATTGGAACGTGGTGGATGCATCCTATATAAATACGTAACAGATTAGAGATTATTCCCCTAATCTATAAAACTGTTCCCTATCCCACAAACCTTTCTTGATTCTCATTTTATACAGCTAGTGGAACGTTCAACACCTTTCTTCTTAACTATCTTATAAAGGTCCAGTTGGGATAACCTTATATTAAAAAAAAAACTCCTTGAAATTTGGCAATGTGAGTGAATCGGTTACCTACTTGGCAGCTCATAATGACTTCTTACAACGGACATCATAGTGAGCAATTTCTCCTATGTTTGGATAAAATGGTCTTAAAAGATAAGACAAGTAGTACATACAATAGCGAATCGTGAGGCATCTTTCTCCGATTTGGTAGAGAAATGAGCTAGCGACTGCGATTAGGTAAAGGGCAGCCTTTTTGTTTCTTTTGTTTATCTGTCCACTTTGCTTTTTGAACATTTGAAGAAAGTTTTAATGTAAATAGGCTGAAGAAAAGTTTCTGCTTTTTACAAATGCACATAGTAGCTTAATTTTCATGTTTTGGGATCATTTAAGCTTACATTTGTATGTCGTGCCTTTGGATTTAAATTTTTGTCCTAAGTACTAACCATTTAATTTGCCCTAAAAAAGAATAACCTAACAGTGAGTTCTAGCTTTGTTTTGAGTCTTTTAATCTGCCATATTGCCTATTTTTGAGCATCAAGAAATCATTTATGGATATCGGCTGCTTAAGTGCTTAAGCTTTTTATCTTATTCATGTCGATGTAAATTTTGTTTAGCCTAACTGGCATTGATTTTCCTGTTCTAATATTTTGATTTAAAAATGATCTAATTTATCTATGTAACTAAGTTTGTTTGTCCTCGTCTTGATAATAAGTTGTCCCGAAAGTTCGTCTAGAATCAGTGTTTTCAAGTGGATTAATTAGATGATTTTTCTGCAGTTAATAGTTGGCTCTTATCTGAGAGCATGAATATATATTTCTCCTTCTTCTTTTAAATATATTTTGATCAAGTTTGTGTCTATTTCTTCCTTCTCTTAGATACCATCAAATGAGTTTGTGTTAGTTTTCCCTCTCATTATTCTGAAGTGCATTATAAATGAAATATTGTAAACCTTTCCACTTCGTCTAGCACCTGGCAAGCCTGTTTAGAAATAGGGTTGGTTGTAATGATTTACATGTTCCAATGCTGCCCTGTGTGTGGCCTGATGCGATCTGAAATACTTTAACAGGAGTCGAAATAATTTAGCAACAGTTTGTGTTTAGAAATTTCTAAATCAGTGTGAATGTTCAATTAGATTGCATTTATCATTTTGAGTATTTCAATTCCTCTTATTTAGAAAGTCCTTGGCTGTCAATTTACCGGTGGCATTCTAGATCATTACTGTGGATCAAAATTTATAAGAAACTTTTGATTTTATTACTTATAAATGATTTTATTACTGCTTTTTGCCTCCTTAAATGATTTTATTACTGTTCTTAAATTGTTAGGGACAAAATTTATAAGAAACTTTTGATAATTTTGAGTTGTCACAGTTTGATGAACCTTTTATTTAATGAGTTGTTTTTGCAATGTGAGTAAATTGAAATAGATTGTTTCTTGCATCTGAAGTTGTGACAAACTTTGGAATCATTTTTGGCTTTGGTTAAGAACATTTCTTAATGCATTACTTGCACCAGTAATGCAGTTTGCTGTTCTGCCAGCATCCTCCTCTGACAAACTAAGCAGCAAACCCGTTTCTGTTCAAATAAGTGATACAGTTGTGCCTAAGATCACTGTCATCTATGTCAACTTCTGACACAGTGAGAAGTCTGATCTTTTCAGCAGAGAGTAGTCCTTGTTCTAGAAATTCATTTTAACTATAATATCTATTTATACAATTTATCTATTTTTAATTTCTGCATCAGATATATGATGTACTTGTGGACTTGGAATCAAGAGATAAGATTGTCAACATTGATACAAACACTTGCGAGGATCAAAGGTATAAAACTGTTTACCCTCTATCTTTTTTTCAGCTCTTTGAATTGGATGCTGCTGTTATCAAACATGAATTGCAGTGTTTCTAAAATTTTATTACCAAACATGTCATAATGTTATCTTTGATCATTGTACTAGGCAAAAAAAAGGCCTTCCACAGATTCCAGCCATAGGGCATGCGTGCTATATGATTTGACTGGCTTGTTGAGGTAAACTTCTAATATCTTTCTTGGGGTGGGGGTGGGGGGGGGGGGTAGGGGTGGGTTTGGGGGCGACCTCGGGGCAGGGCGCC
>JAJOOR010029857.1:0-16056 GCA_036250505.1 Solanum acaule | reverse complement strand
GTTTATTATTCAATTAATCGTCTTTCCTTTGTACTCGAATCTATCTATTCAAATTCAACCGATTTCCTAGACATGCATTGTATTGTCGAATGGCTATGAAAATTTCATGCATCTCCGCGACGTGGCCCTGGACTCAAATATTTGGCAGATTTCTTTCTTCCTCTTCCAAACTCACTTTAATTAAAAACCCCAATGAAATTTAATTGAAATCCCACTCAGATTTTATCAACAAACACCACTCATTCGCAAAACCCTCACCTCAAGAACTCAAAACCTCCATTGTTAAAGAATGGGGTTAAAACTGAAGAACTTTTCAACAATACTTAAATAAACAATTTAATGAAAGATTCACATGATTGGCGTGAGGGCGAGCAAATCCATCACTATGAGAAACCTCACATACCTGGAAGAACAATGTTCTTGAAAAGACTTGAAGGAAAAATCTTGGAAGATGAACCCTAGCCTTAACGGGTTTTGAAGTTCTTAAGTGTAGAATTTTGAAGTCAATGAGAGTGTTTAATTTTGAAAACTAATTTTTCTAAGAGTTTTGGGTAATTTAGATGACTTGCCAAGGGTTTTTAGGAATAAAATACCCTTAAAACATAAATAAAACTAGCTGGAAGTCGGGATATTTTTCCAGTAGACAGTGAGGTACGTATTCGCTTCGTAACGCAAGTCCATAGAAGAGCTGCTGCTAGGTTAGAGCGTCTTTAGTAAATCAGTCATATATTTTTACTCAAAACTCAGATTGAGCCAAACTTGGTGGCGTTGGAAAGAGCTCTCAAAGACCTTTGATTTGATATCTTATGGTCCACCTAACTCTTTATTTTCTAAAAGATATGGTTGTTTGAAGTTGATCCAAAACTTGAAAACTAACCAAATTTCAAGGTTTTACAATATCTCCCTCTTAGGAACATTCGTCCTCGAATGAGATCGCACTAAGTTGAATAAAGGGGGAAAGCAATTAACCACCCCAACTCAAGCACCCAACGTGCAATTTACATAACTCAGTATATCAACTTAAAGAGTACTTTACAAAGAGTAAGTACCATGGTTAGAAATATCTCTGGAATGAAAGAGTTGTGGGTGTCTCCTCTTCATATCCTCCTCATCCTCCCAAGTAGCTTCCTTAACATATTTATTACTCCATTAGACCTTGGTTGATGCAACCTCTTTGGTTCTCAACTTGTGAACCTGACGATCAAGAATCTGAACGGGAAGCTTCTCATAAGATAGGCTGTCCTTGATACCAATATTCTTAGTAGGTACAATGAGTGAAGGATCTCTCAAACACTTCTTTAACATGGTGTCATGCCCCGAGCCTACACCCTGGACGTGGTCGGCATCCGAAGACCATTGCTGGCCTCAAGCGAACCCTTGGCTTGGATTACTAGCTCAGCGGAAGACTTAACTCATCACATACACACTTATGAAGTAACTAGAATGTTATAAAGGAACATTAAACTAGCCATTAAGGCAAACTCAAATCTTTAACATATGAAATGAAAAGTAAAGACAACTGAATTAACTAACTGACTGTCTGACTATCTATGAAGCCTCTAAACAACTAAGATGGATGCCGGGACAGGCCCACGACGTCCTAATGAACTAATACTAAAACTGAAAGTAATGTAAAGGAGTCCTCTGGAATGCAAAGAGGCTCACCAACAGACTCTGAATTGCTCACTGGATCAACGAATGCGCTGGATGCCGATCCTAGTTACATGTGTCTGCATCATAAGACGATGCAGGCCAACTGGCATCAGTACATTGAATTTACGAGTATGCGAGTTGGAAAGCTAAAACAAAATAGGCTAGAAAGAATCTGAGAGAAACTGAAAAACTTACCTGGCTCAACTCAACTCAACCTGACTGAACTCATTTCAATATAAAGCAATTTAAAAACAAATGCAGTATAAAGAAAAACTATTTGAAAACATGATATCAACTCTGTATGTATGCAAAGATACAATATAACTCTGAGATGTACGTAAAAATACAATTAAACTGATGTATATAAAAATACAATAACTTCTGTGAGAGTGTCTATAACCGACAACCATCACATAAGAGCTACTGTGATGATACAGCGATCTACCTCACGCTGCCAGCGCATCCTATACCTGGCCAAAGATATAGGACCTGAACTGCCTAATGGATCCACTAGTCTATTTCGAAAAGGGTTCATCTAAAAAGTATGACCCTTTTCTACCCATGATGGCTACATGGTTTAAAGAGGCTGATAGTTGTATGAACGCTTCCCCATCGGTGCTCAATACTACTCCCAAAAATATACTAGCTCTTTATGTTTAAAAACATACATCTTCTGTGATTTGATATTAGTGCTCAAAAACTTAGCTCAAAGGCTATCTTGGAAATCTCAGTTTCCCTGCTTGCTTCATTTAGAAAGCTATTACTCTTTTCTGAAAACTAGCCCGAAGGCTCTTTGGAAATCTCAGTTTCCGTTCTTATTTAAATGTGAATACATTTAAAAATCTCTTTGGGAATACTTAGTCCCCCTATACTTTTGAAGAAATGAACTTCAAACTTTACCTTTTACTCTTTGCTTAACTTCAAACTTAAGTCTTGGAACAAGTTAAAACGTTTTTAAAAGACTTATGAAAACTTGAAATGAACTTCTCTTACTTGACTTTTGACTTTGATCTTAACTCTTGCTTGAATTGACTCTTAACTGATCCTTGAATTGAATTATGGATTCAAGGATTATGATTTGTGTTTGGAAAGACCTCTTGGTGTTTAGGAATGATTTCGAATAGCTAAACTTGAGAAAAGTTACAAAATCACCGTCTTGGAACATGTCCGCGACGCGGATGTGTTTTAAATAATTATTCGCGAAATTAAATTTTGGGACAGAGGAGTCCGTGTCCTTTTCACGACGCGGAGCAGATTTTTGTTCACAGTGGGAACAAGTCCGCGACACGGACTTGTTTCATGAACCTTACTCGACTTTTTCCTTCTTCGTTTTTCAGCCTCAACCCACCTAAATTCGATTATCTTTCTCAAATTCATTTTAGATCCCGATACCCAGCGTATTACTCAAGAACGTAACTTAAAGTAACTCTAAAACACAATGTAAAGATCTCGAAAACTCCACAATTCAACCCAATTCAAGAACAACACTCAAATTCAAGAATTCATGTCAAGAACATCAACTTTCAAACTCTTTTAGGATGAATTGCGCCGAAACTAAACATTTTTGGCGCCTGGGTGAATGAACCCAACGCTATGAGAGACTCACATACCTTGTAGGATCAATTCCTTGGCGAATCCACAACCAAAATCGATCGTTCTTGGCGAATCTTGCTTTTCCTCTTCTCCTTTCTCTTGCGTTCCTTCTCCAAAAGTCCTAACTCTATTTCTCAAAAGCGTAAACTGAACTAACTCAGTCTTGACCCCACTTAATTTACTGAAAACGGATTTAATTAATTGGGTACGGAAAAGACCAACCTACCCTTTTAAATTCCGGATTGGGCATTTCTCTATTCGAACAACCCAACTTCCAACGAACATAACTCACTCATAAGAACTCGGAATCGCGCAAACTCGGTGGCGTTGGAAAGATAAATCCAAGGTCTTTCCAACCATATCTGGAACTACACCTAACTCATCCTGATCTAGGAGTTATGGTCGATTTAAGTTGACAAAAATCTCAACTTTACATTACTTAAAAATTTCCAGATTTCCTTGTACTTTACAAAAATGCTAATTTCAAGTTCTTAGCTTCTTTCTAGATATTTCAAGTTGTGAGCTGTTACACATGGATACATAGAACACTAGATGAACTACTGCTAACTCTGAAGGTAGCTCCAACTCATAAGCTACCTTGTCAACCCTCTTGGATATCCTATACGGACCAATATACCAGGGACTAAGTTTCCCCTTATTACCAAATCTCATAACACCCTTCATGGGTGAAATATTTAAGTAGAACCAATCATCAACCTCAAATTCTAAGTCTCTTCTCCTAATATCTGTATAGGATTTCTTATGACTCTGTGTTGTTTTTATCCTTTCCTAAATAATCTTCACCTTCTCCATGGCTTGATGAACCAAGTTTGGCCCTATCAACTCAATTTCACCAACTTCAAACCAACTAATAGGCGATCTACACTTTCACCCATAAAGAGCGAGTATCATAAGGAGCCATCTGGATACTAGAGTGATAACTATTGTTGTATGCGAACTCTATGAGAGGTAAGTGATCAGCCCATTTACCTTTGAAGTCTATGACACATTCCCTCAACATATCTTCTAAGGTATGAATTGTGCACTTTGTTTTACCATCAGTGTTCCTTGGTGCAGGTGCACTAGCAGATGATGGAGCTGGTCCATTTGGCTATTGTTGAAAAGATGACTGGTTCGCATCGTTCTTCTGCTGCTCGAACTCATTTCATGTTGTCTTAGCCTTCTTGTTCCGAAACTCTTCTCTATCTCTCAGCTTATCTTCCTCAACCTATTGCACATGGATTATAAGCCTTGATATGTTTGTGTCTCCTATTAGCATAGTTGTCTTGCCCTCGTTACTTGACAAGCGATAACCCAGATACAAATAGACTCATCATGCTCCTCATGTCAACAACCATCTCCGGAGCATAGTGGGATAATTGAGTGAACTGGAGGCTATACTTATGGATTCCTACTTCAACATAAGGAATTCTCTTACCTTTGCATCCCTCAGCTCACGGGGAAAGAAATGCCCAAGAGAGCCTCTTCGAACACAACCCAGCTTACAATTGGTGCATCCTCAGCTCTACTCTTCTTCCATTGGTCGTACCAGACTCTAGTAACACCCTTCAGTTGGTATGCAACTAGTTCCACAAGCTCAGCATTTGCAACATGCATTACCTCAAACACTTTCTGCAACTCTTCCACAAAGTTTTTTTGGATCCCAATGAAACTTGAACTGGTAAAGTCTAGAGGATTCATCCTTAAGAACTCACATATTCTAGATGAATCAGCCATATCCGATCGAACCCCTCTCTGTTGCCCAGCTTGGTTGGTCACAACTTGACTCAACATCCGAATATCATCCCAAAACTCAGCATTAGTGACCTCTTTTTGGAGTTGCACTTCTGGTGCATTGGGGACCCCTTGATCATAGGAATCAGCATTCCTCCTAGCAGGATGACCTCGAACAACTCTTCGTGGAGGCATGATCTAAAATATATGCACAAGCACGTATTAGAAGGAAAATTTTATAGAGTTATACTCTATCACATGAAAAGAGTATGAAAGAAGTGAGATATTTCCTAAATGTCGTAGCCTCTTAATTATAGATGTGGCGCGCTTCACACCGATAACTAAGACTCTATAGAAATTGCTTCATAAAAACCCAAGGACTCTTGAAATTTGTGCTCTGATACCAAGTTTTACATACCCCAAACCTATACCCTGAACGGAACTGGCATTCGAGAAATATTGTTGGCCCCAACTGAACCATAGGTCTGGCTTAATACTCAACGGAAGACTTACTCAACAATATATGAACTCAATTGCAAAGATTTAACTCAAATGTCTCAAATAAATAACTCAGAATATATAAGAATATTTAGATAGCCAGAAATAGGCAACTTAAGACTTTGAAACATTTAACAAATGAAATGGAAAAGACTCCTCAAAACACTACTATCTATGAACCCTCTAATGATAACGATGGAAGTTGGGACAAGATCCACGACATCCTAACAAAACTGAAAAGTAAATGGGAATCCTCAAGAAGAAAGGATGCTCACCAAAGCAACTCTGGAACTGCACGTGGTATCAACAGTGCGCCTTTTGATGACCCTGAACTCCTATGTCTGCATCATAAAAGATGCAGGCCAAATTGCGTCAGTACTTGGAATGTACGAGCATGCAAGGGAAACTCTAAAACATAGACATAAGCTTGAACATGATAAAAAAGAAGAACATACTCACCTCATTTCAGCTCAACTCAACTCAAAGATAATCAAGGATGCTCAAAGGTACTCAAAGATACATTATAAAGAAAGGTTTTAAAACAGTAGATAACAACTCAGATGTATTTAAAAATACAATAATAATCTTTTTTACCCTTATTTGGGAGATTCTCTAATCGACAACTATTACTATAAGCTAGGTGATGATACAACGTCTCGCCCACGCTGCCAGAAGTGTCCTATACCTTGCCGGAGTATAAGACATCTTCAACTAAGTGGATCCACTAAGCTATGCTAAAAAGAATTAAGGAATCATGTAAAAAGTAATACCCTTTACCCATGTTGTCATACAGGGTTTTAGAGGACTTTGAGTTGTCTCAACTCGTCTCAATATTAGTGCTCAATACTACTCCCAATAATATAAATCATGTTTATATGTTTAAAAACATTCTAACCGACAAGAATTACCATGAGCCTAGCAATGTACAACGTTTCGCCTATGTTGTTAGGGCCATCTTGTACTTTGTCGGGGTATAGGATGATATCGTGACTATGGATCCATATGATTGGCCTTCTCAGAGGCAGTGATGAGTCGGATGAAGAATCAATGCTACCCTATCCTACGTTAGCTACGTAGTTTTATGGGACTTTCGAATCATAAGAGACTCTAACCCAACTCGGTGCTCGATACTAATCCCAAAATAAGTGATATAACTTTATGCTCAATTCCTCCATTACAAAGAATGAACTTCTTACATTATTTGAAATACTTTTCAAAACATGACACATGTTTACATTCTTGAAAACATGCACTTATGAACTTATCTTTGAAGTCCAAATAATAAACATAGGTACATATTTATAAATGACATGTGAAACTTTTAAGTGTTTATGAAATATAACCTTTGAAGTTTCCTCTTATCTTACGTTAATTTAAAAAGTAAATGAAGACATGCGAATGTGACATGAAGACTTTCTCAAGGATTAAGGAAGACTTTAGAAGTAAAAATCAAGAACAAAAATTAGGTATGATTCGAAAGAAAACATACAGAATGAAGGACGGAAGAGAAAAGGTCAGGTGACCCTGACGTATTGATGATGTGACACGGAGAGGGAATTAAAGTTTTGGTCACGGAAAGACTTTTGAGGCAGAAGACTCCGTATCCTCTCGGCATCGCAGAAAGGGGGTGATCGGCTGGGAATGGAAATTTCATGCGTCTTCGCGACGTCGCCCTGGACTCAAATAGTTGGCCGATTTCTTTCTTCCTCTTCCAAACTCACTTTAATTAAAAAAACCCAATGCAATTTAATTGAAATCCCACTCAGATTTTATCAACAAACACCACTCATTCGCAAGACCCTCACCTCAAGAACTCAAAACCTCAATTGTTAAAGAATGGGGTTAAAACTCAAGAACTCTTCAATAATACTTACATAAACAATTTCATGGACAATTTAATGAAAGATTCACATGATTGGCGTGAGGGCGCTAAATCCATCACTATGAGAAACCTCACATACCTTGAAGAACAATGTTCTTGAAGAGACTTGAAGGAAAAATCTTGGAAGATGAACCCTAGCCTTAACGGATTTTGAAGTTCTTTAGCGTAGAATTTAGAAGTGAATCAGAGGGTTTAATTTTGAAAAAAGATTTTTCTAAGAGTTTTGGGTAATTTAGATGACTTGCCAAGGGTTTTTAGGACTAAAGTACCATTAAAAAATAAATACAACTTGCTGGAAGTCGGGATATTTTTCCAACAGACAGTGAGGTCGGTATACGCTCTGTAACGCGAAGCCATCACAAGGTTGTTGCCAGGTTAGAACGTCTCCAGTAAATCAGTCATATCTTTTTACTCAAAACTCAGATTGAGGTAAACTTGGTGGTGTTGGAAAGAAATCTCAAAGACCTTCGATTTGATACCCCATGGGCCACCTAACTCTTTATGTTCTAAAAGATATGTTTGAAGTTGACCCAAAACTTGAAAACAGACCAAATTTCAAGGTGTTACAATATCTCCTCCTTAGGAAAATTCTTTCTCGAATGAGATCACACTAAGTTGAATAAGGGGGGAAAGAATTTAACCACCCCAACTCAAGCACCCAACATGCAATTTACATAATTCAGTATATCAACTTAAAGAGTACTTTACAAAGAGTAAGTACCATGGTTAGAAATTTCTCTAGAGCGAAAGAGATGTGGGTGTCTCCTCTTCATATCTTCCTCAGCCTCCCAAGTAGCTTCCTCAACATATTGATTCCTCCATAAGAACTTGGCTGATACAACCTCTTTGGTTCTCAATTTGTGAACCTGACGATCAAGAATCTGAACGGGAACCTTCTCATAAGATAAGTTGTCCTTGATACCAATATTCTCAGTAGGTACAATGTGTGAAGGATCGCTCAAAAACTTCTTTAACATAGATAGATGGAACACTTGATGAACTGCTGCTAATTCTGAAGGCATCTCCAACTCATAAGCTACCTTGTACACCCTCTTGGATATCCTCTAAGGACCAATATACCAGGGACTGAGTTTTCCCTTCTTACCAAATCTCATAACACCCTTCATGGGTGAAATATTTAAGTAGAACCAATCATCAACCTCCTATTCTAAGTCTCTTCTCCTAACATCTGTATAGGATTTCTGATGACTCTGTGTTGTTGTGTTGTTTTTAGCCTTTCCTGAATAATCTTCACCTTCTACATGGCTTGATAAACCAAGTTTCGCCCTATCAACTCAACTTCACTAACTTCAAACCAACCAATAGGCGATCTACACTTTTGCCCATAAAAAGCCTCATAAGGAGCCATCTGGATACTTGAGTGATACCTATTATTATATGCGAACTCTATGAGAGGCAAGTGATCAACCCATTTACCTTTGAAGTCTATGACACATTCCCTCAACATATTTTCTAAGGTATGGATTGTGCGTTTTTTTTTACCATCAGTGTTCCATGGTACAGTGCACTAGCAGATGATGGAGCAGGTCCATTTGTCTTTTGTTGAAAAGATGACCGGTTCGCATTGCTCTTTTGCTGCCCGAACTCATTTCCTATTGTCTTAGCCTTCTTGTTCCGGAACTCTTCTCTATCTCTCAGCTTATCCTCCTCAACTTGTTGCACATGGATCATAAGCCTTGCTATGTTTGTGTCTACTATCAGTATAGTTGTCTTGCCCTCGTTACCAGACAAGCGACAACCCATATACAAATAGACTCATCCTATCAGAAACCATATGCGGAGCATAGCGGGACAATTGAGTGAACTTGAGGCTATACTTAAGGATTCCTACTTCAAGTTAAGGAACTCTATTACCTTTGCCTCCATCAGCTCATGGGGCAAGAAATGCCCCAAGAAGGCCTCTTCGAACACAGCCCAGCTCACAATTGGTGCACCCTCAGCTCTACTCTTCTTCCATTGCTCGTACCAGACTCTAGCAACACCCTTCAGTTGGTATGCAGCTAGTTCCACACGCTCAACATCTGCAACATGCATCACCTCAAACACTTTCTGCAACTCTGCCATAATGTTTTTCGAGATCCTAGTGACACTTGAACCGATAAAGTTTGGAGGATTCATTCTTAAGAACTCACGGATTCTAGATGTATCAGCCACATCCTGTAGAACCCCTCTCTGTTGCCCAGCTTGGTTGGTCATAACTTGACTCAACATTCGGAAATCATCCCATAACTCAACATTAGTGACCTCTCCTTAGGGTTGCACTTCTGGTGCATTGGGGACCCCTTGATCCTAGGGATCAACATTCTTCCAAGCAGGACGACCTCGAACAAATCTTCCTGGAAGCATGATCTAAAAGATACATGCAAGCACGAATTAGAATAAAAAATTTATAGAGTTGAACTCTATCGCACGAAAAGAGTATGAAAGAAGTGAGATATTTCCTAAATGTCGTTGCCTCTTAATTATAGATGTGGCGCGCTTCATACCGATAACTAAGACTCTATGGAAATAGCTTCATAGACACCTTAGGACTCTTGAACTCTGTACTCTAATAACAAGTTTTACACGCCTCGAGCCTACACCCTGAACGTAACTGGCACTTGAAAATCATTGTTGGCCCCAAGAGAACCATAGGTCTGGCTTAATACTCAGCGGAAGAATTGCTCAACATTATATGAACTGAATTGCAAAGATTTAACTCAACTTTCTCAAATAAATAACTCAGAATATATAAGAATATTCAACTAACCAGAAATAGGCAACTCAAGTCTTTGAAACATTTAATGAAAGAAATGGAAAAGACTACTCAAAACACTACTATCTATGAAGCCTCTAATGAAAATGATGGAAGTTGGGATAAGATCCACGACATCCTAACAAAACTGAAAAGTAAATGGGAATCCTCCAGAAGAAAGGATGCTCACCAAAGCAACTCTGAAACTGCACGTGGTATCAACAGTGAGCCTGTTGATGACCCTGAACTCCTATGTCTGCATCATAAAAGATGCAGGCCAAATGGCGTCAGTACATGGAATGTACGAGCATTCAAGGGGAACTCTAAAACACAGACATAAGCTTGAACTTGATAAAAAGGAAGAACATACTCACCTCATCTCAACTCAACTCAACTCAAAGATACTCAAGGATGCTCAAAGGTACTTAAAGACACACAAACATGCATTATAAAGAAAGCTTTTAAAATAGTATGTAACAACTCAGATGTATTTAAAAATACAATAATAAACTCTTTTACTCTTATTTGGGAGATTCTCTTACCGACAACCATTACTATGAGCTATGTGATGATACAACGTCTCACCCACGCTGGCAGAAGTGTCCTATACCTTGCTGGAGTATAAGACATCTTCAATTAAGTGGATCCACTAAGCTATGCTAAAAACTAATAAGGAATCATCTAAAAAGTAATAAATACCCTTTACCCATGTTATCATACATGGTTTATGAAGACTTTGAGTTGTCTCAACTCGTCTCAATATCGGTGCTCAATACTACTCCCAATAATATAAATCATGATCATATGTTTAAAATCATTTCCTCATCCTCAAAATTTAAGATTTTTACTCAAAAGGTTCTCTTAAAAGAGATAGTGCTTAAAAACTCCTCATGAACTCATTTGGATATCGAAGTTTTCTCCCATTTTAAATGTAAAGACTTTTACTCTTGGGATTACTTAGTTCCCATATATTCATTTTGAAAAATGAAACTCAACTCTCCACATCCTCATACTCAAGTCTTAAAACAAGTTTTAAAAGTTGATAAAAGACTTCTCAAAAAGACTTAGAAGGCTCTCTCAAACTTGACTCTTAATCTTTTCTTGAATTTCAATTATAAATTCAAGAGATACGATTCATGATATGAAGGATCTCCTGATGATTAAATGTAGTTTATATCGCTAGTATTAAGAAAGGAATGAAATCTCGACTCAAAGGAACAAGTACGAAACAAAAACGATGAAGAAAGTGGTATGACACTTTGTGGCGTAGGGGTGGCGCGCCGCGCTAGGCCTCCCCTTACTGGGGCTAGTTTCTAGCGCAATGCTGGCACCCCACGCTAGCCCTGCTGGCGCATTGGGGGTGCGGCGCCCCAATATGTTTCCAGAACATCCCGACGAATTTTTCTTCTCGATTTTTGGACCTAATTTACCTAGAATCGGATGGTTTCTTCCAAACTCTGTTAGATTCAAATACCCAACATAAGTACAAAAAAAACAACTCAAAACAACACTCAAACTCATAACATTCATCTCAAGAACTCATCAAAAACCCATCATTAACAATTTAAGAATGAAACTTCAAGAAACTCATCAAGAACTTCAATACATGGATTGTCATGGATGAAATTAACTTAAGAAACTTATGATTGGCGTGAGGGTGAACGGACCCATCACTATGAAAGCTTACATACCTCGTAAGGATAAAATTAGCATTTAAACTAGAAATTATGGAGGTGAACAGACCCATCAAAGGTCTTCCAGTACTTGGAGGCTTGGTGCTATGCTCCAGCAATGCGCCAGGGTTGTCAGGCCCATTTCTCCTCCGTTTTTCGTCCAGTATGTGTTCTTTCAAATTGTGTTTTGGCTATTTTCTTGATATTATTTCTTAAACTCTTCATTAATTCTTGAGAGATCCTCCATATCGTAATCACATCTCTTAATTTACATTTCAAATTAAAGTAAAGTTAAGAGGAAAGTTCAAGAGGTCTTTTTGAGTCAAAGTTGAGAACTCTTTTGCAATTAACTATAGTTTTAAACTAAGTCCTTGAGTTTTGAGTATTGAGTTGTCTATACTGTTATTGAGGTCCTTGAGTTGATTCGTTCATGTCTATAACTCAACATGAACTCTATTTTGAGTTATAAATCTTGAAAATCCTTTAAAGCCAAAATTTGAGTTTTAAACTGAGTTCTTTGAGGAAAATTTGAAGAAACAATTTTGAGTAAAGTTTAAGGAAACTATGTATTCCCAAATGTATCATTTTTCCATTGAGAAAAGAGAAACTTCGATTTCTAAAAAGAGTTTATGAGTTTAAAGATATTTCAAGAACAATTACTTATTTTAAGAGGATAGTTTGAGGAATTATATCAAACCAGAGAAAGAGTATGTGTTAATACATTGAGGATAAAGTTATATTGATTATTTCGGGAGTAGTATCGAGCACCGAATCAGGTTAGAGTCTTTCATAATTTGGAAATCCCATAAGACTACGTAGCCACCGTAGGATAGGATAGCATTGATTCTTCATGTGACTCCTTTCTGCCTCTAAGAAGGCCTATTAGATGGATCCATAGTCACAATATCATCCTGTACCTCAACAAGGTATAGGATGACCCTTGCAACGTGGGCAAAATATTGTATCATTGTTAGGCCTTTAGTAATAGTTGTCGGTTAGAGAAACTCCCCACAGGTACTGTATAATATTTTTTTATATTGTTTCTATATTCTATATTGTTGTAAATTTAAATATTTTTACTTCATGTTCATGTATTGATTGAGTTGAGTGTTATCAGCATTCAGTTCAGTCATCTACACTTTCAGTTCTCCTTGCATGCTCATACATTCAATGTACTGATGTCATTTGACCTGCATCCTTTTATGATATAGATATAAGTGTTTCGGATTATCAACAGCCGCTTCGTTGAGATAAGTCTACACTCCAGTTAGCTTTTGGGTGAACCTCCTTGTATTCTGGAGGACCTCACATTTACTTTCAGTGTAGTAGTTTTGAGATGTCGTGGGTCTTATCCCGATATCTTTCTTTAATAGCAGAGGCTTCATAAATAGTTATAGTTGAGGAGTCATTCTGTATTTACTTTCTTTTGAGTCATTTTAGAAACTATAAATTTTGTTATTGAGTACTTTCCAGACATTATGAAGTTTAGTATTTGAGTTTTAATGAATTTAATTCAATTTTAAGCCTATTATTGCTCGAATTAGTTTTCCAATTGTAGTCAGCCAGGATGAAGGTTTGCTTGGGGACCATCAATGGTTCTTGAGTGCCGGCCACGCCCAGGGTCTAGGCTCGGATCATGACATCAACCATATATGAAGTGAATCAAAACTAAGAGCACAAATATTTTCAAATCTTTGTTTGTGGTGCTTTGGGGGTGGGGTGGAGTTGTAAGCGCTTATGGTGAAAATATAGTGTTTAAATTTTTTTCCATGAATTATGGCATCACAAATCAAATATAAATTTTTGATATATACTATTTTTAAAGAAATTTAGTCAACTTTTATATTTTCTGATAGACTTTAATTATAAGAATTTGATATATTTTGTATGCCATAGATAGTTTAATAGTTTTGAGATGTCGTGGGTCTTATCCCGATATCTTTATTTAATAGCACAGGTTTCATAGATAGTTATAGTTGAGGAGTCATTCTGTATTTACTTTCTTTTGAGTCATTTTAGAAACTATAAATATTATTATTGAGTACTTTCCATAATTTATGAAGTTTAGTATTTGAGTTTTAATGAATTTAATTCAATTTTAAGCATATTATTGCTCGAATTAGTCTTCCACTTGTAGTCAGCCAGGATGAAGGTTTTCTTGAGGACCATCAATGATTCTTGAGTGCCGGCCACGCCCTGGGTGTAGGCTCGGATTGTGACATCAACCATATAATAAGTGAATCAAAACTAAGAGCCCAAACATTTTCAAATCTTTGTTTGTGGTGCTTTGGGGGTGGGGTGGAGTTGTAAGCGCTTATGGTGAAAATATAGTGTTTAAAATTTTTTCCATGAATTATGGCATCACAAATAAAATATAAATTTTAGATATATACTATTTTTATAGAAATTTGGTCAACTTTTATATTTTCTAATAAACTTTAATTATAAGAATTTGATATATTTTTTATCCCATAGATATCCAAATGTTCTATTGTGTGTTGATACCATAACACAATAACTAGAAAGATTATAATCAATTTACCATATTTATTATGCAGTCCTTTTGGTTTGTTAGAATTAATGTTTAGATTAGATCATCATACATTTAATTTAAGACATTGATTAATAACAATGTATTTTATAGTATTTTATTAATTATTAATTAAAACTATAAGCGAAATGTGATGGAAATTATGGTAATCCCAATTAGACACAAATATTCATTATAAAATTTGTGAAAGATGTAACTCATTTCACTTTTTTCAATTTCAGACTTTCTTGTGAAAGGTATGAGTGTTTTCATTTAAATATCCTCCTCTCTTTTTATGAATTGTAGAAATATAAGAATTTATATACGTACACACATCTGTTTATATAGATCTTTCCTCTTAAAATCATCAAAATTAATTTATTTTTCATGATTTTTATCAGGCTGGAAAAATTCATTTTGCAAATGAGTTTATCCATGGGTACAAGCAACAATGTTCAAGGTAAATTCATCAACACTGGCTTTTAAAATTATCGTAGGCTACATTTTTTATATTATAAAATTCTTATAAGTTATGGAACTAATGTTATGGTTTCATTATGTGGTATTGTATTCTAGTTTATTTATTATAAAATCATGAAAATTATTTAACTATTTTTTTTTAAAAAAAAACATATGTCTAGAAAAATTTGGTCAACTATGTGAGATTGCGGTTCTAAGGGTTTAAGATGTCTTGATGGGTGATGACAATAGTCTTCTTCCCCTTTTAGATGAGAATGAATATTCAGATCTTAAATTGTCAACCAAAAGTTGTTATATAGAGATGAGTAAACTTTAATCAAATCATGTAATTCAATTATTTGAATTTTAAAAATGATACCCTCTTCACCTTTTGCATGATAAGGAACCCTTGGATCTTAGAATCAAAAGTTATTGTATAGAAATAAGAAAATTTTGTTTAACTATATTAATATTTTGAGATAAGAAAAATAATACTTTTTACAATTAGCAAATCAGATGGTTTTACAAAAATATAAATATCATATCACTTATAGCTATGTAACATTCAAAGTTATGCTTTTTATTTTTAAAATAATCATTAATATAAGATTTTTAAAAATAACTTTATTATTTTTAAGAATAATGTGGAAACAAAATAAACATTTTTCAAAAAATAATGTGAACACAAAATAAAAGTGTTGCAAAATATTGACTAGTACTTAAAAAGAATATAACATTAGCAAGAAGCTTTAAATTATTCAAAAAGTATATATGTTACAATTCATACTAATAGTAATTGAGACAACTTATATGTGTTCATAAGAAGAAAAATAATATATATATACTTATTCAATTCTTTTATTTTATCATTGAATATGTATGATCAAGCATTTTATTACGAGTAACAACTTAAAACACATTTAATATTTGTAATAAATTAAAATGATTATTGATTTTCAAACCTAAAGTGTTAAAGTTATTAAATGAAATTAATATACTTCATATAAAGAGCAACACATCAATATTTATGTGTGACATTCCACAATAATATTTTTAACATAAGTAATCCTCAATGACAATCATATATTCATCAAGAACTAAAATTAAAAATATATAAAATAAAAGGAGTTCCTTATATATTTTTCTTTCATTTACATATATGCAGTTTTATTATTGAAGATTTTGTTTCATCTTGTATGTCGGCATAGGCTATAGTAGACTATACACAACCGTCATTGTATTGTTTTTAAAAAAAATTGTGGTTTGATCAATGTTTACC
>JAJOOR010029856.1:0-22817 GCA_036250505.1 Solanum acaule | reverse complement strand
CCCCCATTCATGGGTGACACTTTCAGCAAAACCCAATCATCGATTTCAAACTCTATGTCCATTCTTCTCACATCTGCATAGGACTTCTAACGACTCTGAGTTGTCTTTAGTCTATATCTGATGATATGAACTTTCAACATAACCTCATGAACCAAAACTAGCCCAATTAATGCTGCTTCACCTACTTCAAACCAACCAATCAGAGACCTGCATCTATGCCCATTTAATGCCTCATACGGGACCATCTGGATACTGGAATGAAAGATAGTATTCTAGGCGAACTTTATGAGAGGTAGGTGATAATCCCAATTACCCTTGAAATTAATCACGCAAGCTCTAAACATGTCCTTTAATTTTGAATGGTTCGCTCTTCTTGACCATCCATCTAGAGATAAAATGTTGTACTGAGATTTACTGAGTACCAAGACCTTTCTGAAATAATTTCAAGAAATGAGATATAAACTGAGGATCTCTATCTGATATGATAGACACGGGAACCCCTTCCAACATGACTATCTGATTGATGTAGGGTTTAACGTAGTCCTCCATTGATCTGTAGTCTTGACAACCAAGAAGTGAGCAGACTTAGTGACTCTGTCCACTATCACCCAAATGGAGTCATGCTGTCTACGAGTACAAGGTAAACCCATAATGATGTCCATGTTTATCACTTTCCCATTCCATGTAGGAATGTTAATCTCTTGATTCTTACCTCATGGTTGCGGATGTTCTACCTTAACATGTTGACAGTTAGGATACTTAGGCACAAAATTTGTGATGTCCCTCTTTATGTCATTTCACCTATAGACTTCCCATAGATCACAGTACATCTTAGTGGCACCAGGATGAATAGACTATCTAGAATTATGGGTTGTCAGGATCTGCTACCTAAACTCACTCACATTTGGAACACATAAGTGACCCTAGTATCGAAGTACACCATCTCCCCCTTAGGAGAAAAACTCAAATTTTGTTGATGAACTGCTCCTTTCAATTGAAGTTATATAGGATCTCTATCCTGTTTTTCCTTAACCGCTGCTACCAATGAAGATTCTGATCCATTATGAACTATCACACCACCATCTAACATATCCTTAAGGCAAACTCCTAAGCGAACAAGCCGGTGAACATTAGATAATTATTTCTTCTCCTCCTCAACATGTTAACTTGTGACCAAACTGAATACGCCTAAAGCACCCATTTCTACCCGCGAAAGACTCTCCCGAATGATTCTTACCACACTTTGGACAAGTTAAAAAAGCCTGGTTACTTGAAACACTCTCCTATGACTTAGAGCGTGATGCCCTACCTTTCTGAGCCTGTCGAAACCTTGGGGATGGAGTGGTAGCTGATGAAGGTGTTAGGGATGTAGACCTCTGCAGAAACTATGAGCGATTTTCACCACTTGATCTCTGGTGAGAGTATTCATAATTCCCTGTTCTAGCTTTCTTGTTGTCCTTAGCCATTTCCCTAATCTTATCTCCCTCAACCTGCTCAGCATGAGTCATGAGTCTAGAGATATCCATATCCCCTAATAACATAGAATTCCTGCACTCGATTTTTACTAAATCAGATACTCCAAACAACAACTTGATCATTTGTGCCCTAGAATCAGCAAGCATATGTGGAGCATACATGGAGAGTTGAGTGAACTTCAGTTCATATTCTTGGACTGACATTGAGCCCTGCTTCAAGTTCATAAGCTCCTGCGCGTTAGCCTCCCTCAACTCTCTCGGGAAGAACTTGTCCAAAGAATCTCCTGTAAAACAGTCCCATGTCATAGGAGCTGCATTCTAACCCCTGTTTTCCTTCCACTGTGTGAACCAAATATAAGCCACGTCCTTGAGTTGATAGGATGCTAACTCAACACTCTCAATACTAGTTACTTGCATTACTTCAGGAATCTTCTTAAACTCATCAATGAAGTTTTGTGGGTCCTCACTAACCTTCGACCCCAAAAATTCTGGCAGATTCATACAAATAAAATCTCAAACCCTAGTTGCAGCTGATCCACCATTAGTGTTTGCAGGAACAGTGGCCTGCTGATTGTTCTGATTGGCTACACTCTGAGCTAAGAGTTGGATCGCATATAAAATTCTGCATTCGTAACATTATGGTTTGGGACTGGAGGAACTGTGTTAGCATTGTGTGTATTAGCATTCCATGTGTTAGCTCTACGAGGAGGCATGATCTGAAACGCATAATGATGGATTAGAATGGAGAAGTTGAATCATACCTCACGCACGATAAGAATAGCAAAGAAAGTGTTGTTTTTTCTTAAAACACTTTGTAGCCTCCCCTGTATAGGTGTGCCGTGCTGCACACTCATGAAAGGGACTCTACTTAGTGTGGCTTTCAGACACCCTAGGACTTTTGAACCTAATACTATGATACCAAGTTTGTCACACTCCGAAGCTACCCACTAGACGTAACACGAGACCTAGAATCACGAGTAATCCCAAGCTAACCCTGAGTCTGACATATATCAAGCATGCTGAAAATATAAATTAGATAAGAGAAAGCATAACTAATAGATGAGTCAAAACTAAAGGACTCCAATTGAAAATATATCTGAATATCTGGGCGAAAACAACCCCAAACACGTAATTGTGACTCCAAGTTTTGTCATGATCCAAGGGTACCCCCTAATGTGACACGGCGTACAAGACTCTGAAAAGCTTCAGACAAGCCTCTTAACATATCATAACATAAGATAATAGAAAATGGTGCGGAAATTTAAAACATTTTTCCCATACAATCGAAGTCTCATAAAACAAAACGGAAGTCTTACACTTGTCTCAAACCATCTAATACTTGAAAAGAGTTAGGGACACAACCCATACAAAAGTGTAAACATAAAAGAAAGACATAAAAGGAAAGGTGATCAAGTCCTCGGTTCTATGAGGACTCACCGAGTCTCTACTTGCTTGCTTCTACTATAATCCTATCCATGAGAATGGAAGTCAATATCGCCGGACCCTACATTCGATAAGAATGTAGGCAAGAGTATGTGTTAGTACAATAATGTACTAAATATGATGGCTAGCATAAATCATCAACATAAGCAAAATGTAGGTGTTAGTCAACATAAGACATATACCATAATCATAAGAGACAATAACATAAGTCATAAGCATAAGAAACATCATCATAAGACATAGGCTATAAGCATAAGAGATAACAATATAGTCATAGGAATAATCAATGCATCAAAATCAACATAATATAAGAGAAACACTTCATAAGTAACCTTATAGCATACTTGTGCAATGCATGAGTAAGACCCCACAATCTCACCTATGCTAAGTAAACCACTGTAGGTCATCATACTTGCTCATTATATTTTGATCTCATCCTTAGCTTATCATTCATGGACAAGGGAAATCACCTCTAGTCATACATTTTATGGAAGGCCTTTCAAGCTACAATCCACACTAGTCATTCTTATTATTTCATAGCTCACATTATTCTTACTTACTTTCAAGACATGGGGACTCACCTCTCTATGTCTATTATAAAGGCTAATGGGTATTCACCTCTTGCCTTACTTGTATAGTTATAGGTATTCGCCTCCATGACCATTTTAGGGAAACATAGGTATTCGCCTCCATGACCATTTTAGGGAAACATAAGTATTCGCCTCCATGACCATTTTAGGGAAACATAGGTATTCACCTCCATGCCCCACCATTATATGATATAGGTAATCACCTCCACATCATTTTACAAGGATCAAAGTTATTCGCCTCCATCTCCAACATGATATGATATAGGTATTCACCTCCACATCATTAATAAGTATCAGAGGTATTCGCCTCCATGATCAACAATAAAGTATAATGGGTACTCACCTCTTGCCTTGCTTTATGAGTTATAGATTTAGGGTATTCACCTCACACTCCTCATCACACGACATGGCAATCATCTCATGTTTATCATCTCTTTCTTACTAAATTAGGAATATTGAAACTCACCTCACATCATTTTCTTATGAAGGTCTTAGGGAATCACCTTTAGACTCATGTCATTTTATAGTCCTTTGACTTAGATTCATTTTAGGTGAGCAAGCCTTTCAACCTAGAATCATTCAATGTGAGACATCATGTTCATTATGTGTTCATGAGAATAGCCATTCAATCAACACAACAACAACAATATCATAGTCATTAACACTTCACTCTCAAAGTGTTCTTAAAGCATTTACATAGATTCGTTAAGGAAATGCATAATCTCATACATTCATAATATAGGTCATGTGGGTAACCCTTCCACAACAATACCACATACAAATCAACATTCATCATATAGCTTCCCTCTCAAAGCCTTACTAGTCTTAACTCAGCATGTTCGCTTTACTCTCAAGCCCTATTAGTCATAATTCAACATATAAGCTTTATTCTAAAAGCCCTAACAACAATCATTCATCATCCATAGCTTAGTCTCAAGATAATTCTAATCTCAAGCCTTACAATTCATAATTCATCACATATACTTGATCTTAGTCAATTCATGTCCATATCTTTACTTTTAAGAAATTCATGTCTATGTGGTTCAATTTCAAGCATTCTAATCATACTTCATCATATAGCCCTCAATCTCAATCACTACTAATCCTAATTCATCATGCATACACTAATCACAGTCAATTCATGTCTATATGCTTAGCTCTTAAGAGATCTATAATGAATTTCATCAATTCTAGAAGGTTGCATCTGAATCCTCAATTTCCCCTTTTATGGCATAAAACCCAATTATATCAAATTCACTCTAGAATCATAGGTTAATCATGGATACATGTATAATCATACTAAAGTCATGCAATTCTATCATAAACAACCATAAACAATCATAATCGACTCTATTAGATCATAACACATATCATTAGAAGAATCCCTAGTTTGACTTGGGGAATTCTTCTTCTAAATAGGGGAAATCATGGGGGCTTCATGGATGAAAGGAATCCATGAATGAATAATCCATTATACCTTGATTACAAAGTCTACCAGGCTTGAAACAATGGAGACTTGACTTGACCTAGCTTGATTTCTCTTCTTCTTCAACTTTCTAGAGAGAGTATATTTGAGAGAGAATTGGGTTTCTTTTGGGGGTTTAGTAATAATGACTTAGGATGACTTAATTTAGGGGTCTAAAGTCTTATATAGGCGGTCTAGATTAGGGTAAAATGATACCACTTAATCCTAATTAAAACCGGAAAACTCCAAAGTACCCTTCACTTAACCACCAAACTGCCTCACTTTTTCCCACCAACGAGACCACGTTGACAGACCGCGGATGGACATACGGTCCATCCTGGTCAAGCGTGGTTTGGGTTCACAGACACTGAAAAAAGGGGCTTGACCTACGGATCCCAACCACTTGGCGTGGACCCATCCATGGGGCGTGGGTCCTACCCGTGGTTACTGCCTAAGGCAGATTTCAAAGGGGGCTTATCCACAAGGCTTCCCACGGAGCGTGGTTCCAACCACGGGGAGTCGATGGCCCTCGTGGGTTCCACGTTGTTTCTCTAACATGCTAAACCCTCTATTTATGTTCGTGGTGTTACAATATCTCCCCCTTGGGATCATTCATCTCTGAATGACGTTCTAGGCACTTCTTAAGGTCATGACTTTAGACTAGCAACCTATCGTGCATGCACCATATCTAAATGCACACAACTAAAGGGAAATCGTCAACTCTAAGCTAAACACGCTTGATGCATCACATGGAAGGTAGGAACTACATCTAACAACCCAAAATGCATGAAATTTCAACAATTCTCATGTTCAAGGAGGAATTTCCTTCTCCATACTAAAACATGCTCAACATAATCTCATGGAGCTTATATGCAATTTATACTCAAAGCATACTTCAAGGAGGAAATCTCTCAACTCCAAGTTACGACATGTTCGTCAATTCATCTCATGAGGTCTATAGGCAACTCATACTAAATGCACTACAACATAAGGAAACAACAATCAAGGAAATGCGTTTTCTTTCAAAACACAAGCTCTTCATAAATATGCATAATATAAGGAAATCATGGAAACATCTAAAACACACATGACTTCACACAAGGAACAAACCATGAGGAACTCATCATCTCAAGCTAAAGGAGGAGTAGAAGGAAAATATGAGGTTAACGGGACTTCATAATGGCCTCGGCCTCCCAAATATCACCCTCAACATAAAAACCCTCACAAATGATCACTCTTTAACACTTTCATGGAACAACTTCCTTATCCTTTTATTTCTTGACTTGTCGGTCGAAGATCTCATATGGGTTTACAGAACAGGGACTAAACTCTCCCAAACTCATTACGCCTTTCAAGCCGAGAATTGCTAGCAACCTAAAGTATGAACATTAAGGACACTCATCGACCTTTCCATCTAAGCACACCATCTCCCCCTTAGGAGTAAGCCTAGGTGGACTTTCTAAGCACCATCTTTTTCAATTCTAAGGTCGGATCAAGTCGTCACAAAGCTTTTACATCCATCACACAAGATTATTCTAAACCATGGTGAATTACACTACTACCCTTTAGAGGAGTCTACTCATTCAACACATCCAAGCATTACTTAAACACCCTATTCATCATATCTTTCAACATACCCCAAAACTCATAATGACTAAGTCATGTTCTACCATCAATAAAACAATAACAATAATGCATCGCATTCAAACTAACGACGACACCAAAGTCTACCATATCAAGTCTATCAAGTCACATAAGACAAAGCTACACCGGAATCTAAAAAAACGTAAGACACATATCGGGAGCAACATTCGGAGGACACTCTTGTTTGCCTCTAGCTTGGAGAGAATAAAGCCTATTTTTTTGGAGCACTCCCACCTAAACCAATTGGATAGGATGAAGGGTAGGTTGAGACCTACGATGACTATCCCCTTCATTTCTAACAACTGTAGGGAAATGCCTTATCTTGTGGCCCAACTCACCACAATTGAAACAAACATTAGAACCTACTAAGCATTCACTCGCATGTCTTCTATCATACTTACTACACTCTGGCAAAAGAATTCCACTACCATCACCTTAAGACTTAGGGTTAGACACCCTTTCTTGGTTGAACTTAGGAGTGTTTGAGGAACCTTTCCCGGGGAACTTTTGTTTATATCTAAGGCGACTGTGCCCATTGTACCTTGCATGATAAGGATTATCATCCTCTATGCTAGACCTCTTTTTCTCCCCTGACTCTTCCTTGAGTTTCCCCTCCTCAATTTGGTGAGCGTACACCGTAAGACGTGAGATATCCATATCATGGAGGAGCATTGCTGTACGACATTCTTTTTCTACCAAGTCAGACACACCCGACATAAACCTACTCATCTTAGCCCTTGAGTCTGCCACCATAGATGGAGCATACTTGGAGAGTTGGGTAAACTTTAAAGCATACTCCTTGACACTCATACATCCTTGACGAAGGTTAATGAACTCTTGCACCTTATATTCCCTCAACTCCAGGGGAAAGAACCTATCAAGAAACACTGATTTAAACAATTCCCACTCTACGGGACCCGCTCCTATCGGCCTAGTCTCTTTCCATTGATCATACAATATTTGTGCAACATATCTCAATTGGTAAGCGGCTAACTCTGCCTTCTCTATCGAAGTCACCCTCATAATAGCAAGTACCTTATAGACCTCGTGGATAAAACTTTGAGGGTCCTCCTCCACTTTGTAGCCATAAAATACTCGAGAGTTCATTCGTGCAAAATCCCTCACCCTTGAAGCAGTCGTACCTGATTTCACGTATTACAACACTTCATCCAATACTAAGTGCCAACGATCGTGAGTAGTAATATAACCCAACCAAGGGTTGGGATTGTTTCCACAGGGAGAGGTATTGAGAATCATTCGCCAAGTGTGAATCTGTTCAAGTCAATCATAGCTAAAAACATTTACGAAAAAAAACATAATTCAAGTCTGGGGTGACACAAGTATCAAATATCAAGGGGGTTTGTTTGTATTATCAACTAAAACAACAAATAGCACGAAAATACAAATATGGAGACGGAATTCTTGGGATGTGATTGGTTTATGGGCTAAGGTAAACAATCGGGTAATTGCAATTAATAGTGAACATCTGCAAATCGGTGAATAAGATAGACTTTAGTGGGGGTAAACTTTCTCTCGAACAATTTACCCCGAATCAAATTGGTTTCTCTCGAACACCAATAAACAACAATGAAGCACAACCTTCGCTTTAGTCCATTCACTCTCTCGAGATGAATGTGTGGAAAAAGGTTTAGGATTCACTCTCTCGATTTGAACCCATGACAACCCAATACCCACAGACCATCGATTCAGTAATTTTGGTTTTAAAACCTCTCTCTCAAGCAAGATAAAAACACAAAGTTAAGATTGTATTTGCAACTACAACACATTAAATTCAACCACAATTACTAAACAAAATCAGTTTTAAACAGTAAATAAACTATCAATTAACAATACCCAACAGTTAAATCAACCCATAATCACAGAATCACACCCCAAGATTGGGGTTTTAGCTAGACATAGTAAAAAGGCAAAAATCGTTACCAAGTTGTGTTTCCATCAACTGGGTAGAATTGATATAGTCTTTACAAAGGTCTAAGATGAAGAATCTTTAACACCCACTTCCAATTTCTCATAAATGGAAATCTTCAAATCTTTAAAGCTAAGGAAATATTGTCTCTCTATTCAGTTCTAAGCTCTCAACTTCAAAAACTAAAAAAATGTTATGTTTCCACAAGAGATCAAATACTAAGCTAAAAATTTAAACAAGTATTTATAGTTGTCAAAAAGTGTGCTGCGGAGGTTCATTCGGCGCAGTTAATTAGGATCGCCAATCCAATCATTGATCCACCCTTTGGTCATTTTCATCGCCGTTTTTCTTTTGCCTTCAGCATTGTCAGGTTCTATAACTTTGGGGGATATGGCACTGCATCGCGGAACCGTTTAGCGACTTACTGACTAGATTTTCTCCTTCAGGGCTTGGCACTCTAGAACATTAGGTGAGACCCTAGCCGTTCAGCGACTCGCCTAATGGGTTAGGCGATCCTCATGCCTTCTTTCCTCCGTTTTTTCAGCTGCCTTGTTCCTTTTTTCTCAATAGTGTCCATGCTTTATTCCTCAATCCAAATACCAGAAATTCAAGGATTTACATCAGTTATTGGGACAAAATATGCATTTAAGGACACTAAATCTATTAAAATAAATCGTGGACTCATCAGTACCCACAACTGGATTCACGAGGGCTACCACTTCTCTATTGGTTTGAGTCGTCACAGCTTGTGCCAACATTTGGAAAGCTGGCCTAAACTCCACATGTGTCACATTCTCACCTATAGGGTCAATTGGAGCTTGAGGAGCTTGGAAAGGAAACTCTTGCTCCATATTGTCTTCCTCATTCCTTCTAGCATTAGCCCTCCTAGTAGTCATATCTTGAAAACCAACGGGCACAGATTAGGATAAAGACCTAAAGAGTTAAACTCTATGGCATGACTTAGAGAAGTGAAGATGTGAAGTTTCCTAAACATCCAATAGCCTTTCATTCATAAATGTGGTGCGCTTCACATTTATGAACAAGACTCTACTAGACGTGGTTTGAGACATCATTGAACCATTCTAAACCTTGTGCTCTGATACCAAGTTTGTCATGACTCAAGGATACCCCCTAGATGTGATACGGCGTACAACACTGTGAAATGCCTCATACAAGCCTCTTAGAATATCATAACATAAGATAATAGAAAATGGTGTGGAAATTTAAAATATTTTTCCCATACAATCGAAGTCTCCTAAAACAAAGCGGAAGTCTTACACTTATCTCAAACCATCTAATAATTGAAAAGATTTAGGGATACAACCCATACAAAAGTCTAAACATAAAATAAATACATAAAAGGAAAGGTGATCAAGTCCTCGATGCTATGAAGACTCACCAAGTATCCATTTGCTTGTTTCTACTATGATCCTAGCCCCGAGAATGAAAGTCAATATCGCCGGATCCTACATTTGATAAGAATGAAGGCAAGAATACGCGTTAGTACAATAATGTACTAAATATGATGGCTAGAATAAATCATCAACCTAAGCATAATATATGCATTAATAAACATAAGACATATACCATAATTATAAGATTCAACAACATAAGTCATAAGCATAAGAAACATCATCATATGACATAGGCTATAAGCATAATAGATAATAATATAGTGATAGGTATAATGAATTCATCTAGATCAACATAATATAAGATAAATAATTCCTAAATAACCTTATAGCATACTTGTGCAATGCATGAATAAGACAACATAATCTCACCCATGCTAAGTAAACCACTTTAGGTCATCATACTTGTTCATTATCTTTTGATCTCATTCTTAGCTTATCATTCATGGACAAGGGAAATCACCTCTAGCAACACATGTCATGGAAGGGCTTTCAAGATACAATCCACACTAATCATTCTTATTATTTCATAGCTCACATTATTCTTGCTTACTTTCAAGACATGAGGACTCACCTCTCTATGTTTGTTATAAAGGCAAATGGGTATTCACCTCTTACTTTACTTGTATAGTCATAGGTAATCGCCTCCATGACCATTTTAGGGAAACATAGGTATTCGCCTTCATGCCCCACCATCATATGATATAGGTAATTGCATCCACATCATTTTACAAGGATCATAGGTATTCATCTCCATATTCAACATGATATGATATAGGTATTCGCCTCCACATCATTTAATAAGGATCGTAAGTATTCTCCTCCATGATAAACAATAAAGGCTAATGGGTACTCACCTCTTGCCTTGCTTTAGGAGTTATAGATTTAGGGTAGTCACCTCACACTCCTCATCACATGACATGGTTAATCACCTCATGTTTATCATCTCTTTCTTACTAACTTAGGAATATGGGAGCTCACCTCACATCCTTCTCTTATGATGGTCTTGGGGAATCACCTCTAGACTCATGTCATTTTATAATCCTTTGACCTAGATTCATTTTAGCTGAGCAAGCCTTTCAACCCATAATCATTCTATGTAAGAAAACCTTTCACATCATGTTCATTATGTGCTCATGATAATAGCCTTTCTATCAAAACAACAACAATAATATCATAGTCATTAACACTTCACTCTTAAAGTGTTCTTAAAGCATTTACATAGATTCTATAAGGACATGCATATTCTCATACATTTATAATATAGGTCGTGTGGGTAACCCTTCCACAACAATACCACATCCCAATCAACTTTCATTATATAGCTTCCCTCTCAAAGCCTTACTAATCTTAACTCGGCATGCTAGCTTTACTCTCAAGCCCTATTAGTCATAATTCAACATATAAGCTTTATTCTAAAAGCCCTAACAACAATCATTTATCATCCATAGCTTAGTCTCAAGACAATTCTAATCTCAAGCCTTACAACTAATAATTCATCACATATACTTGATGTTAGTCAATTCATGTCCATAATCTTTACTTTTAACAAAATTCATGTCTATGTGGTTCAATTTCAAGCAATCTAGTCATACTTCACCATATAGCCCCAAATCTCAATAACTACTAATCATGATTCATCATGCATACACTAATCACATTCAATTCATGTTTATATGCTTAGCTCTTAAGAGATCTACAATGAATTTCATTAATTCTAGAAGGTTACATCTAAATCCTCAATTTCCCCTTTCATGGCATAAAACCCAATTATATCAAATTCACTCTAGAATCATAGGTTAATCATACTAAAGTCATGCAATTCCATCATAAACAACCATAAACAATTATAATCCGCTCTATCGGATCATAACCCATAACATTAGAAGAAACCGTAGTTTGACTTGGGGAATTCTTCTTCTAAATTGGGGAAATCATGGGGCCTTCATTGATGAAAGGAATCCATGAATGAATAATCCATCATACCTTGATTACAAATCCTACCAAGCTTGAAACAATGGAGACTTGACTTGACCTAGCTTGATTCCTCTTCTTCTTTTTCAACTTCCTAGAGAGAGAATATTTGGGAGAGAATTACGTTTATTTTGGGGATTTATAAATAAATACTTAGGATGACTTAATTTAGGGGTCTAAAGTCTTATACAGGTGGTCTATGTTAGGGTAAATCGAAACCACTTAATCCTAATTAAAATCAGAAAACCCCAGAGTACCCCTACACTTAACCACCAAACTACCTCAGTTTTTCCCACCCATGAGAACATGTTGACGGACCGTGGATGGAACTACGGTCCATTTTGGTCAAGCGTGGTTTGGGTTTAAAGACACTGTAAAAAGGGGCTTGACCTACGGAGCCCAACCACGTGGCGAGGAACCATCCATGGGGTTTGGGTCCTGCCCGTGGTTACTACCTTAGGCAGATTTCAAGAGGGTCTCATCCACAAGGATTCCCACGGAGCGTCGATCAAACCACGGGGCGTGGATGGCCCTCGTGGGTGCCACCGTGATGCTTTAACATGCTAAACCCTCTATTTAAGTTTGAGGTGTTACAAGTCTGAATCTACTACTATGTCTGAAAAGCCTCTAATTAATTCAAGTTGTTGGGACATGCCCCCAGCTCACTCTTACAAAACTGAAAACTAAATGTAAAGACTAAAATAGCAAGCATGTCTATTGTCCTTAAAGTATGAGGACTCAACACTGAAGCTGCTGAAGTCTAGTCGAGAATCGATCTAAGCGTGATTTGGATGCTGAGTGTCTAAACCTATATCATGAAACGAGGTAGCACAAAGTATGCGTCAGTACTTTGAAGTACTGAGCATGCAGGATATAGATATGCTAAGCTGAACAAACTATATAAGCCGAACAATGCATTGCTGAGCAATTATATAATCTTAACAAGGATATATATATATATATATATATATTTACGTATTGAAGTATAACTGATAGATAAACTTGTTGCAATGACCAAGTACTAATCACGAAGATAACATGTTGAACTGTATACTGAAGTAACTGCTGAAAACCTGGTCAATGCACTAAGAGTCTGACTGTGGAGCTACTATTAACCGACATAAACCACTTGAGCTAACTGTGGAGTCTGATGTATATGCCTCATCGAGAGGACCCAATATACCTTGTTAGGGGTATAGATGCATGACTATGGAATGATCACTAAAAATTGATACCAAACATCGGGGACTTCTGAACTTACATTGGCACATAGTTCTGGGACTTTGAAGGTACGTTGAACCCTAGTCCAACTCAGTACTAAGTCTACTCCCAACTGAATATTCATGAAGCTAAAATGTACTAAATAGTGAATAGCTCAAAATACTGACATGCTAACTACTAATGCAACATTTATATACTGAGAACATGACATTCAAAATTTGGAGCATGAATTTTTGTCTGACTGGCCTAGCAAGTATAATTCATAAACTGAGATAAATTTACACAAGGAATAAGTTATATAGATCAAAGGAAGAATAATCAGAATAAGCCCTAAGTCTAAACAGTTCAACAGAATATGAAGAACTAACTGAATTCTAGGGACTTAATGGGTGAAAGGAACCCACTAGTGAAATCTCACATACCTGGTGACGAAATCTACGGAGAAATCTTTTGGATTTTGGGGGCTGAACTTTGAAGAACAATGTTGCTTGTTCTTGAAAGTAACTGGCGCCTCTTTCTCTTCTTTTCGTTCTAACTTGGATGATTTTTGGAGACTGAGGGTTTTGGGTATATCTGACTAAATTATTAGTCTTAGACTGAGTAAAATGATGTAGTTTAAGTGCCTAAAGCATAGGAGAAAAGACAAAAATGACCCCGACTTAAAGCTGATGAAGTGCCACTCACGAGGGGACTGACGGGCCATCATTTGAACCACTACCCTTCAACTGAGTCGTGGTTTGCTGCTATGCTCAACGGGGCTTTACTAAAATGAGCATAACATTTTACTTTGAGCTTTGATTTTAGCAAACTCGGTGGCGTTGGAAAGAGGATTCAATTATCTTTAATTTGGTAGGTAATGGGTCACCTAATTAATTTTTATCTAAAAGATATGACCATTTGAAGTTGACCCAAAAGCCATTTTTATCTAAATAGTTGTTGACTTGGTGGCTTTCGTTTGTCTTGACACCAGATCCTGGAAAGCTGCATTTTTACCATCTTATCAAATTTGAGTAGTTACATTCACTATATGCAATTCTTGTAACAGAGAGTAGCTAATCATTAGACATAATTACAACTCGACATCAATGAAAGAAGGGAATAAGAGTAAAGAGTTTCAGTAAAATTTGAAGCGCTAATGTAATCGTTCCTCGCAATATTTCTTCCTAAATTTTTCACTGCACTAAGAGAATAACGTTCTTAACTCTTAAATCAATATTCTGTATTTTTTTGCAAGTCATGAACTTCAATTACAACTATCGTAATTGTCATTGACAAATATCAATAGGTTAACCATGATTTCCAAAACAGAGTGATGTGGAAGAAATTTGGACAAAACTGAAAGAGAAAGTATACCTAAATAAATTGTGATACCCAGCTGACAAGACGAAAAAAACTGAAACAATATTGTTGGGAAAAAGGTAGAAGAACAACGAGCAGATTGGAATAAAATTGGTGAGAAATGTAAAAAAAAAGCCATACTTCATGAGAAGATGAAGAGAGTTGAAAGAATAGACAAAGTCAACAAATGTTTTGTTTGGAACAATGAAATGGATGGTTCTAGAGTTATAAAAAGAGAAAATATTTATTAGGATGAATGTTAAACTGACATTTTGCCCTTTCATCCCTGATCGACCTAAAATATATCAATATGTTATCACACCTACACAACCTAGATATGTATAATATGTAGTACTGATAAGTTGATTGGAATATTTGTAAAACTAATTTGTCAAGACTCATCATTAAGTAGTTAGATATCATGGTGCATATAAATGTTGTCCCATAATTTCAGTCAATTTTAGATGTTGGTCTCCTAATACACCTATGTGATTGAAGCTCTAAAACACATTCAGCTTTGCGACACAACCATAAGAAAGGTAAAACAGACAGTTGGAATAAGAAAATTGTCCCAAATATCCATTATACATAAATTATCATTTCAATAATGTCAAACGTTGGAAAATTTAATCACCTCCATTGAATTACTACACTAAGGGGATGTTCCATGAGATTAGTTATCGCACCTTTTATATGAGATAAATTATCCCATCATTTTAATACAAATGATGGGATAAATAATTCCAAGACTAACTAATACCCCTAATCATACACAGAATAACTTACATTTCATACCCGAATTATTATCCCTTATGCAAACAACTTCTAAGTTTATCTAATATAAAACACTCTCAAATTTATGCTTAGTTAAATTAGAGTACTTTAGAAAGTAACTTTTTGAGCTCTCTTCTACTTTGCAGCTTGCAGCAGTATGAGGATTGTTCAGACATTCAAAATTTCTTTTTCTTCTCAATTTTTGTTAAGTCAATAAACAAAACGACTGAGTTTTTTTTATATATAGAAATTCCAATAAAACTTGTAGATGCAAGAATTAGATCCTAAAGCAGTAAAATGAAATTGTCTTTTCGCATACCTCTCTTTATCTTATTTTGTCCTCATTCATCTACTAAATAGAGAAGTTTCATATCAGTAGGTGTCTGAGACTAATGTAGGAACATGAGAAGAAGAAATTGGAACAAAATGAAAAATGATTTTCTATGGTCAAAACTAAGAATATTCAACAGTAAAGCTAAATTTTAAAACGAAAATTTAAAATTTTGACATACCTATTATGATTATGGAGAAGAGGCAAAGAAATGTTCCCATTTCATTGGAGAAGGGAGTAGTAGGATAGGGAGAATTTGTTGGGTTTAATCTCCTTCACCTATGGAAAAAGAAAGAGATGATTCTAGATTTTTATTTTTAATATTAAACCACTGATAAATCAATTAGTGTTTTTCCCTTGAATGTAGTCAAATTTTCAAAATTGCCCTTGATCGTTCTGGCTTTCACGTTTCTATATAGTAGAAAAATAAATAAATATATATATATATATATAGGGGTGTGCGAAAATCGAACCCACCAATAAACAGAATCGAAAAAAATGTTATTAGGTTGTTCTTATTGGGTTATTGGGTTAGCAAGTTTTTAATGGTTTTATAAAAAAAACTTATTGGGTTATCGGTTTGATATCGATTTTTGGTATTGGGTTATTGGGTAAACCGATAACCCATTAAGACGATAGTAATTTACTACTATACCCTTCATAAATATTAAATATTAATAACTTAACATAACTAGACATTATGGCAGTACTCTACACTATGGTCTACACACGTCATAATAATTCTACTTCACATAAAAAAATCCATATTGTGTTTTGGTTGTAACATGTAATTGTAGCCTTCGTACTACATCTACTCTTATTGATACAATATCTCATTATATTTCTTGTTTCACTATATCAAAGAAATTACATCTGATTTGCTTGTCTCACTATATCGCGGCAAATTGTTAGAGAAGTGAGAAATTATATATTTATTTTATGAGCATTTTCTTATTGTGTTAATCGAAAACCTAACCATTAATGACCAAAAACCGATAAACCAAAAACCAACAAAGAATATCTTATTAATTTTTTATTGGTTCAACATATTTAAAAATCGAAAACCGATAAATCGAACTAATAATACATGAAACCAAACCGAACTGATCGATGCAAAATTCATGCTATCGAACTACTAATACATGAAACCAAACCGAACCAAAAAATTGTTGATCATGCTTTCTCCTATTACAATTCATGCTTCACCACTGACCATATTGTTAGGCGCCGGAAGGACATCCAAAATTCCACACCTAGTTTCCATAAAACAGATCTTTCCCCTATGGGCAGGCCCTTAGCTGATTTGGAAGTAATTCAAGCCCTCTTCTCTTTTAAGTCATTTAAAGCTCAGATTCTGGATGGTCTTCATCCCCAATTTTCCCAACATCAGTGGCATACTGGGAAAAACTCAGCCCTTAAGTGTTGTCATGAAATTTTTAATACCCAAAAAAATCCCAGCTGATCTTAACCAAACTTTTATTTGCCTAATCCATAAATTTACGAATCCAAATCACCTTAAAAATTTCAGGCCGATAGGTTTATGCAACACTATGTATAAAATTGTTACTAAAATAATCGCCAATCGTATCTAGCCTTTTCTGAACGATCTGATTAGCCCCCACCAAGCTAACTTTCTAAAGGGTTGTAGAGCTTGTGATAATGCTATCTTAGTTCAAGAACTTATGACCCATATCAACAATACCAAAAGTAACAAAGGTTGTCTCATGCTCAAAATTGATTTGGAACAAGCTTTTGACAAGCTTGAGTGGTCTTTCGTCTAACGTGCTTTTCTTCATTTCAAATTTCCTCAGAATAACTTGAGACTAATTATGAACTGTATCTCCAACAACATCATTGATGTCCTAATTAATGGTACTCGAATAAATTTTTTCTCCCCTACTAGAGGCATAAGACAAGGAGACCCCATGTCGCCATATATATTTATTCTTTGTATGGAAATTCTCTCCTCATACATTAGCTATCAAGTTGATATCTTGCTTTGGAAACCTGTCACTCTTAGTAAAAATGGCCCTCTATTATCGCATATTTTCTTTGCCGATGACCTCACTCTTATCTCACGAGCAGACGACACTTCCATCCACACTATGCACAAATGTATGGATCTTTTCTCCTGTCTGTCCGTCCAAAGAATTAACTCTAGGAAGTCTAAGGTTATTTTCTCTAAATATTGCAGCAACAACATCAAACTCTTAACTAAGAAATACTTCAATATTTCTCCATCAACGCGCTTTGGCAAGTATCTTGGTTTCCCCATCCTGAATAATAAACCTAAGCCTTCTGATTTTCAATATATTATTGACAATATGAAGAAAAAACTGTCCACTTGGAAGATTAACTTTCTTACTCCGACTGGCTGTTTAATCCTTGTACACTCTACCCTCGACGCTATCCCAGCCCATACTATGCAATACTTCCACCTCCCTAAAAAAATTTGTAACAGAATCAAATAAAATCCAAAGAGACTTTATTTGGGGCTCCACTATCCACAAAAAGAAAATTCACTACGTGGCTTGGAATATCGTTACCTCCCCCAAAGATCATCGGGGTCTTGGGCTCCAATCAGCCCACATGAAAAATAAAATCCTTCTTACTAGCCTCGCTTGGAGGCTCTTTACGAACCACTCAAATCTTTGGGCCCGAACCTTAAATATGAAATACAATAAAAAGGCTACTCGTAGACACTCCTCTATTTGGCTAAATGTCCTTATTGGCAAAGCTATTTTCTCTAACAACATTGCTTGGTCCCCAAATAATGGCAAGGCTATAAGCTTGTGGTATCATAAATGGATTTTGGATGCTACTCCCTTAAGAAATTTAGTACAAGGCCCCCTTACTTGGTAGGAAGAGAATGCTACACTCTCATCTATTTGGAATGATTCAGATTGGGATTGGGATAAACTTAACCTTAGCATTCTGCCGAAAATTATGGAAAAAATTAACCTCATTAGCTTAAGCTTCGATCCTTTGAACAATGATAAACCTTATTGGACGGCCAACTCTAATGATTTATTCACTACCAACTTTTTTCTCCCCATACTCAAACACCCCCCTCCCAACCCTTTCCAGCATGCTTGGATTTGGAAACTGAAAACTCCCAACAAAATTAAGTTCTTCCTTTGGTTATGCTCCCTTAATAGACTGCCTACTAAATCCTACCTACATCACATTGGCATTGTCACAGACTCTATTTGCCATGTTTGTAAGAAAGAGGATGAATCTATTACCCATATCTTCCTCCATTGTTATACGACCAAGAAATTTTGGCTCGACTTCAGCCTTTTCGTACCCCAAATCCCCCCCCCCCCAAACTCATTGGCTTCAAGTATTTAAAGACCTAATTATCTTATCGCAGGAAACAACCTATTTAATTCGATGAAAGTCTTTCTGTTCTCCCTATGGAGTGTATGGACAAATAGAAACCATAATACCTTAAACAATAAGAACGCTTTCATGTCACTTTCTTTGCTGAAAAACAAAATCATTGAATATTTTCGTTACTGATACGCTTAAATTACACCTCCCTAAATAAGTATAAGCGATCGTTATCAAGTAAAGAACTCAACTTATAGGTTGGGGTTGATCCCACGAGGAATATGGTTCAGACTTAAACTTACTCACAGTTATCTCCATTTAGTCAAACTATTTCCGAGAAAAGTAAACAAGGGGGGTGTTGTAAATAAGTAACAAAATGTTGATTTGAATAATTAAGTACAAGTAAACAAGATTCACAATTTGAGCTATCAATATAAGATGGAAACTAGGGTATATGTGTTCTCCACAAGCTTTTAACGCAGTAATCCTAATAATAGTAATCCTATCCTAATGTTTGACATGCAAGGACGATAAGTTATGTATCCCTACGCGATTGGTAATCTTAATAGGAACTGTCACTCGTGACTTGGTAAATCTACGAATGTGTACTTTACTAACCCTTACCTTCACCCCAGATTAGTCATCGTATCACTTTAGTTGGGTTTTCACCTTCACTTCGATTGATTAAAGCCAGACTATTAGATAGCAGCAAATCCTTAACTAAATCTTTGTTGTTCAATCCTTTTTTCATTCATTACCCCCTTGGTAAGGCAAATAGGAACGAGGTGAGTTCTAACGTTGGTCACCGTTAAAAAGACTTCTAAACGAAAGGATTAACAATACATGTATAAACATTATTCAAGAATTACTTAATTATTATTCATACGGTTTTAATTGCTCATGTTTCTCACAACCCTAGTTGTGGATTTAGCTACTCATGGTTGAGAGTTCACAATTCATAATTAGGTTAAAAGAATTCATGAACTTACAATGAGAATAGATTAAAACCGAAATCTTGAATTTAAATTCAAAGTGAAATTTGCATAAATCAACTTTCATAAATTAGATTACTAAGTGTTTGCAAAATAATTCAAAAAGACAAAAACTAAAAGTTTACAATAATGTCTCACTCTTAAAATGAAAATTACAACTAATATTTATAGAAAACAAATCCTAAACTAAGTAGGAAACAAAATAAAGAAATAACTGCTCAGACGCGGTTTCAATCAATGGCTTGACCTACAGACCGTGGGTCAACCTACGGTTTGTGGTCTCCCTCCGTGGATCAAGACTTGGGCAATATTTTAGGGCCTTCAGATGACGGTTCCACCTACGGTCCGTGCATTGGACTATGGTCCGTCCTATCACTCTGTGGTTTGAGTACTGAAAATCAGCTTTCTAACCATGTCCTACAATCGTCCACCTACAGTCCGTGGTTGGCTCTGTCAATGGCTCTTTCTGCACTTTTCAACTCTTATCTCTCTCAACCGCTTTCAAACCAATTTCCTGCAAAGATTACATCAAAACCATCAATTTTATTAATAAAACCGCCCAAGACTCACACAAACGCTAAGTGAAATGCATCAATAGTACCAAAAACTCACGGTACATTAGTTCCACAAATCGAGTTCTTAATCCCCAATCCTCTGACCTCATGCATATCATGTGGTCTCCCCCTCCTATCGGGACCTATAAACTTAACACTGATGATTCATATTCTAGAAATAACAACAAAGGTGGTAGTGGTGGTGTTATCAGGGATCATAATGGCAACTGAGTGATGGGGTACTGCCATAATATCACTGCTCAAAGTCACACTATGACTGAGATAGAAGCCTTACTTGATGGCCTGAAAAAAGTTGTTGAGTTTTCGATAACCCCAATTGAAATTGAAATTGATTCCATTGAAGCAATTGAAGCGTTAGAAAATACTCAACCTATTTACACATATATAATTAATTCGTGCAGGTTGCTTATGAAGATGTTGTTAGGAATTTGCTTTTTCAACTGCACTTTTACTTTTACTGCATTATATTAGATAAGACTTAGTCAATTAGTTGTTAGCCATCAATTCCTATTATTTAGGAGTAAGTTAGTGAGTTAGGAATATGCTAGTAGTAGGTTTACTACTTTCTGTTTTTCATTCCAGTCTTATAAATGAAATCTGAAGACATCAATAAAAATGTTCTCTACCAATATTCCTCTTGACTTCTCTGCTTTCTAATAACTCATACTACTAAAATTTACCAACAATTGGTATCAGAGCTTTTTTATCTTGTGGGATCTGTGGGTATTTCTGTGAGTGATTGTTTCAACTGACTCAAGCACCACAACCAGAAACAACAAAAGATTAAAAATGGAAGGAAAGCTCAAGTTTCTCGGTAATGGCACCTCTTGTCTTCAATGGTGAAAATTTTCACATGTGGGCAGTGAGGATGGAAGCTTATCTCAAAACTTTAGATCTTTGGGAGGCAATCGAGGAAGACTATGAAGTTCTTTCGCTACCCGAAAACCCAACAATGGCTCAACTCAAAAATCACAAGGACAAGAAAACCAGAAAATCTAAGGCAAAGGCATGTTTTTTTTCAGCAGTCTCTTCAACAATTTTCACTCGTATCATGTCTCTAAAATCAGCAAAAGCCATCTGGGATTATCTCAAGGCAGAATATGAAGGAGATGATCGTATCAAAGGTATGCAAGTGTTGAATCTCATTAGAGACTTTGAGTTACAGAAGATGAAAGAATCAGAAACCATCAAAGAATACTCTGATAGGCTTATGAGCATAGCAAATAGAGTAAGATTACATGGTTTTGAGTTTAAAGACTCGCGTATTGTTGAAAAGATTATGGTTACTGTACCTGAAAGATTTGAAGCCACCATTCCCACTTTGGAGAATACCAAGGATCTGTCAAAAATCACTTTGGCTGAATTATTGAATTCCTTGCAGGCTCAAGAACAAAGAAGGGTTATGAGAGAAGATGGAATCAGAGAGGGAGCATTGGTGGCCAAACATGAAGAGAGTGGAAGATACAAAAAGAAAAACAATAAGAAGAACCAGCAAACAAATGGAGAAGGAGCATCTCGCTACGACAACAAAAGCAAAACAGGTAGCTTTAAAGGAAACTATCCTCCTTGTAAGCATTGTGGAAAGAATGGTCATGCGCCGTATAAGTGTTGGACAAGGCCGTATGCTAAATGCATTAAGTGCAACCAACTCGGGCATGAAGCAATTATCTGCAAGAGTAAATTGCAGCAGCATGACGCAGATGCCCAGGTTGTTAATGAACAAAAAGAGGATCAACTCTTTGTGGCATTGTGTTTTGTGAGCAATGTTTCAACCGAGTCTTGGCTTATTGATAGCGGATGCACAAACCATATGACTCATGACAAAGAGATCTTTAAAGACTTGAAGCCTACTGGAGTTACAAAAGTCAGATTAGGTCATGGCGGTTATATTCCGGCAAAAGGAATGGGAACTATTACAATTGAAACACAATCAGGTACTAAAGCAATTTTCGATGTTCTTTATGTACCAGAGTTAGATCAGAACTTGTTAAGTGTTGGTCAATTGTTAGAAAAATGTTTCAAACTGTATTTCGAAGATAAGCATTGCTTGATCAAGGAAGCCTCAGGACATGATTTGTTTAAAGTCAAAATGAGAGGCAGAAGTTTCTCATTAAATCCATTGGAGGAAGAACAAGTGATGTATTCGGCAAGAGAAAATGCTTCCAAGTTATGGCATAAGAGACTCAGACACTATCATTATCAAGGGCTTCTCAAAATGCAAGAATTGGTGATAGTCAAGAACCTTTCTAAACTGGGAGCGAGTTCTAAAAATTGTCGGGCTTGTCAATTTGGAAAACAAAGTAGACTTCCATTCCCAAAGGCA